>JAOTRH010337171.1:0-72985 GCA_034768845.1 Heliamphora exappendiculata
CAATTTTTTCTTTAGCTTTTCAGATACGGTAGTGATTAAAAATATTTATTTATTTTATTTTTCATCTCGCATTTTTTGAAAAATAATAATTTATTTTGATTAAATATTTTTTTATTTAATTAATTTAAAATTCAAAATTAATTCCCATATTTTTTCAAGATATCTGATTTAAAAAAAATTTCTTAAACGTGATATTTTGTAAAAATTAAAATATCTAAATTTTTTTATTTTATTAAAATAATTAATTAAAAAAACTTAATTTTATTTTCTCTTACAAAATATTTTAATTAAAATTAAAATTTTGAATTAATTAAATTAACATGATAAATAAATCGATATGCAATCATCCACGCAGTTCATATATATATAAATACAATATGCATATATCCCGATTTTATGATCCAAGTGAAATACTGAGGTGTTTCAGTCTCTCTTAGAAAGTCAGTTGTTCCAATCCCTATTCGTCTTTGATTTAGTGTCCTGATTGCATCAGGCTTTCCTGATACTATTTGATCTATACTGATATATCATATTAGTCTTGTATACATCAGAAAATTAACATAGAGCAACCCAGGGAGAGAGAAACCACCAGATCACCACCAGCCACCGCCGGCGCCACCTCGCCGTTGCCTCATTTGGGCTCTATTTTCGACGAACATTATATCGTTGGAAAGCTCTCAAAATATGGGATTTTTCTGTCAATCTGCAGGAAACCTACCCGAAAAACAGCTGGAAAAACTATTCGAACCTCAAAAAACGCTGCTGTCCGCAACAGCACTGCGTAGCTAACTTTTGGGGGCTTTTTTGACCTCTTCCTTAACTCGGTTGTTGACGTACTTTATATCAAAAGAAAGCTCTCAAAAAATAATATTTTTTATGAAAAAATTGCTCAAAAATAGCCCAAAAAATGGCCGAAAACACTGCTCAAAGATGCTGCCGCTACACCCAGTGCCGCCGCCTTTAACCGCCAACTTCCCAAGGCCGTTCTAGCCTCGTCTGAATTCCATTTTCGAATTATTTCATATCGTTGAAAAGCTCTTGAAAAGTAAAATCTTTTTATCAAAAAATATACTAAAAAACAGCATAGAAAACTGCCAAAAAGTTGTATGGAAATTGCTGCTATAATGCTGTCGCCGCCAGAACAAACCGCTGTTGTTTTTTTCTTTTTTAATGCATTGTTTGGCCCAATTTTTTTTCTTCTGATTTTGATAGTATTTTAAAGTATGTTTTACTACTATTTTATGTTTAAAATTTTTTACAAAAAATAGTCCAAAAAATAGCCCAAACAATCATAAAAATTGCCACCGAACCGCAGCCGGCAAAGCCACTGGAACTGGGCAATTTTGGTGATTTTTCCTTACTATTTTTAAATTGTTTTTTATGCTATTTTTTATATATAAATAATGCAGAAAAACTCACCAAAAAAATTATTTAAAACCATTAAAACCTATCCCCGATCTGTGGCCCATTAAAACCCGAACTACCGCCGGTGCCGCCTTCGTTCTTCGTATGCTTGGACATGTTCAACCTGCTCTTAAATAATTTAAACAGATATTTAAAAATATAAAGTTAGATGTTACATCGATCCTATGTCCCAAAAGCTCATATTCAATCTATCACCGTCAACCCCCGTGATTAAAAATAATAATCATCATTCACACCATTCAATCAAATATGAAAAAATAAATGACGATCATAAAATCAGGAATAGAACGCCTACAAAATAAAGTTTGTAACAGTTTTAAAACTACCCAGCCCTGATAACCAAAAATAAAAAATAAAACGATTCTGATATCAATTGTTAGAGGCAAGACTGCTAAGAACTTTATTTTTACAAACGATTAATGGAAAAAATTAACTAGACAGACAATTGCCAAAACGGGCTCCAGATAAAACTTTTGATGACGAACGATCAAAATAAAACCCGTGCATCCGAAGTTAATTTAGAAGAATACATTTTTACCGGTCGAATCTTCAACTACGATTTGAATCCGAGTTGAAACTCTTGTCAGATCTTCTACTGTATTCCCTTATGCGATTTTTGGATATAGTGTGGGCTATAATCATCTGAGAACTCGTACCAGCAGAAACAAGACAACTTTAGTCTTAGAAGACAAGTTATGAAACTGGTTCAGCCTATCTGCATATATATAGGGATACAACAGGGACCTAAAGAGTAATTAAAAGTAAGATTTCTAGTAAAACAAAGACACGTATTAGCAATTTTTTCAATTAAGAAAACCTCATAGCGGTATCTGCAATTATGAAAAACCAGCAGCATTTCTACAATTTTCATAATATACTGAATTACAGTTCACACCACTAAAGAACTATAATTGTACTCTTACCCATAATCTCAAGACCATATAGCAGTGAACTCATGTTATTAAATGCTTATTATTTTTCTACCTGCAGGGTTTGGTCCGATCAAAACTTATAATTTTTCTTCAGGGGGTATCGTCAATCCCGATTTTTTGGGATATGAATTTTGTCAATAATTAATATTTTTCATATAAATAATATCGCTATCCAACTCACTGGGAATATAGACCTATATAAAATCGCATCATTTAATGAATCAAAATAACGAATATTAAATATACGCAAATCAATAATTATTTCAGGATTAAGAGGATAAATACTATTTATAATAATCTTGGGGTGTGAATTAATTTATATAGTCAATATAAAATTAATTACCCCAAATGTCCCGTTCAATACACACAAAGTGTACTAGCACAGAGAGTCGAAACAATAGACGACTCAATTATCTGTTTTTCGTAACCAATACAGGCCTACTAAAACTCTATACTACAATCATACCGATGGTATGTCCATTTTCATCTAAACTGTGAACATAAAACTTATATTCGGTTAGAACTTAAAATCTGATCTTCTGTGTGCAAGCCGTACTCTACATACCAGATTAAATACTATACAGAATATTGGACATTCATGCATAACATTGAAGAATTGATATACATATATTGCTCATAAAGATTATCATAAAATGAAAAATTAATTTTATTAAAATAAAATTAAATACTAAAAATATAATTTTTAGTATACCAACCCTAATAGGGGCGACCGAACAGGAAATCTGAGCTTATCCAAAGTGCCAGAAGGCTAACCAGATGGCTTAGTGTTATATTTTGGCTTTTATGTCAAATGTACTGCTGTATCAGCACCAGTCTATGTTCAGTGCCTATGACATGATTATGAACCTAAAAAAAATATTTATGGATCAAAATTGTGCCGCTAGGCAGGTGGCCATAAAATCTTTGATAAACACAAATATGTTTAAAGGCACCCCAGTTAGGAATCATGTTCTGAAAATGACCAGTCTTCTGAATGAACTGGAGATTCTTGAAGCTGGCATTGACGGAGAAATTCAGATCGATATCATACTCTGGTTGCTGTATGAAATCTGTAAGAAGTTTTTCCTGTACTATACAATGAACAAACTCTGTTTTTTCCTAGCTAAACAACTTAAAAGAACTTTAAGCAGCTGACGGTGTTCTTAGGAGGCCAGGTAATGTGTTTGTTGCTAGAAAACGTTCCTCCTCTAAGCCGAAAGGCAGGAAGAAGAAAAATATTCAGAAACAGGGAGACATAGATACGAAAGCATCTAATGGGCCAAAAGATTGTGTGAAAAAGCCAAAAGACAAGTGTCTTCACTACAACCAAATAGGACATTGGAAGAAGTAATGTTTAATTTTTCTCAATAAGCATAACAAACAAGGTAATTTATGTTCATTGGTTGTTAAAACATGTTTAACGGTGTTATCTATCGGTACCTGGTGTGCAGATACGGGAGCCACTAATCATGTATGCAATTCTTTACAAGGGTTCTAAGAAACCAGACTGCTCAATGATAGGGAGATTTACCTACACATGGACAATACTACCACGGTAGTAGCAATTGCAATAAGAGATGCCACCTTATCTTCTAGTAGAGATAGAATTTTAATTTTAAAAGATTGTCATTATGTACCTTCTATTAGAAGGAATTTGATTTTAGTTTATAGTTTGGTTAAGAATAAATACTCTGTTAATTTTAATAACTCTGTCATTATTAAGGATACCAAACGCTTTATTTGATATGGTATATTGTTGGATGATTTTTATGTTATTACTTCTATCTTTTCTACACTGTAGCTAACTGAATTGAATAATACATCTAATTTATCAAATAAAAGAAATGAAGCTTCTTTAATGAACTAATCGTTTCTTTGATACTTATGTCTAGGTCATATTAATCTGAAAATGATAAATAAACTAGTTAAAGATGGACCTTTAGGTTCATTGGAAGTGGAGGCACTTCCAGTCTGTGAATCCTGCTTGGAGGGTAAAATGACCAAAATGCCATTTTCAGCTAAAGGTTATAGAGCTAAAGAACCATTGGAACTGATTCACTCTGACTTATGTGGACCTATGACTATCCGGGTTAGACGAGACTTTGAGTACTTTGTTACTTTTATTGACGACTACTCAAGATTTGAATACATTTATTTGATGCATCGTAAGTCTGAATATTTTGAGAAATTCAAAGAACTCAAGGCGAAAATAGAGAAGCGTCTGAGTAAATATATGAAGTCACTACGATCTGACTGTGGTGGCGAGTACCTTTTTGGAGAGTTTAGGAACTATTTGTCAGAGAAGGGATTACATCCCAGTTGACTGCACCGGACACTTCACAGCAGAATGGCATAGCTGAAAGAAGGAATATGACTCTTATGAAAATGGTAAGATAAATGATGAGTTATTTGGATTTATCTGATTCGTTTTGGAGATTTACATTAGAGACAACAGCTTACGTTCTGAATTTGGTACCTTTTAAGTCAGTACCTTATACTTCCACTGAATTGTGAACCTAGCGTAAGCCTAATCTGAGACATATTCAGATTTAGAAGTGTTCAGCACACATGCTGAAAAGAAACGCAGGTAAGTTGTGTTAGCCTAAGGGCCTTTTATTTTAATTTCGATAATTTTTATAATTCATTTTCTAAGAATAAACGGATTTAAAATGATAACATTTTATATTTTCAAAATAAAAGTGTTAACACATTATGAATAATTAAGTTGAAACCTTTAGCAAAAGAGAAATGACTTAACTATCAAAAGGATTAAAACACTCACATATTCTTAAATGAGAATATTTTGTGTTGAACCCAATTAAAAATTAAGTCAAACACTTTTAAGGCAAAGTATACTTGAATCTCATCAAGTGTATCAACACCAATTGATCAAATAGTTTGACACCCTAACATTTTTTATGAAGTTGAACTTCAAGTATCCAAATGTTAGTATCGGCACAAACAAGTTTTGTGTCAACACAAAATAAGCTGAAGCTCTCACGACTCAAAAAGAGTCAACATAAATCAGTTTTGTGTCGACACAAAAGTGATCCTCACTTTTGGTATCCAAAAGTTTGGGTCGGCACAAATAGAAATTGTGTCGACACAAAACAACCGAGGCCATCTGTAGATTTTGGTGGTGACACAAAGTTGAAGATGAGTCGTCACAAAAGTACCGAGCCTAACTGAAGAATTTTGGTGTCGACCCCAAAGTCCAAATGTGTTGACCCAAAAGAACCGAGGCTTCATGTAGAAATTAGTCTCGACACCAAAGACAAGTTGAGTCGACACAAAGTGCCTCATCCGGATATTGAAGTTTCAAACGAGTTAACACCAGATCGAAATGTGTCAACACCAAGATGTTGGCAAGGTAGCATGCAGAAATCGTGTCGACCCCTCAGAATATTCGTGTCGACCCAACGACTTAAGGGATCCTGCCCTAGACATTTTGTGTCGACACCTGCGACGAAAATTTAAATTCGTGGCAGATCTCAACGGCTAAATTTTTGGCATTTATTACTCCCACCTACCTCCAACGGTCATGAATGCATTAGAGCTTATATAAGGAGTAACTACTCAGCATTTACTAGAACTGGAGACCTACATTTACTATTCCATTGCTTGAATGAAACTTAGAAATCTCAAGCTCTCATTTATTGCTGAATCTCCTGCTCTTGTTCTTTATCTCTCTTTACTTTCTCATTTATTGTAAATTATTTCTGTAAAGAGAGTGTTTTCTCATTAATATTCTTCATTTACTGTAATAAAGGGTAAGTCACCCTTTATCCTTTGAGTAAGTGAGTAAATCTCATCAAAGAAGAGTTCAAGAGAGATTAGAAGAAAATATGAATTTATTTTTATAGGATCTTCTTGAAGCTGTTTTAGGCTTGTGAATGTGCCTGTAAACATTCAGCTTATTCAAGCGAAATCTTGAAGTATGTAAATGCTTGAAATACGCCAGTGAAATATTTTGTATAGTGAAAATACTCATGGGAGAACTTGAGAAGTGGACGTAGGCTTGGAAGAAGCCGAACCACCATAAATCTTTGGTGTCCAGTTCAATCTCTCTATCCCTAACCTTTTTAATATTTGTATTTCTTTAATCTTTGATTAATTTTCTATATCTGTTTGCAATATTAAAATGTTTTCACAAAGGTTTTTAAATTGTTATTTAATTTTTTAAAGACCCAATTCACCCCCCCTCTTGGGTTGCCTAGAACTAACAATTGGTATCAGAGCTTTAGGCTTTTATTTTTTACTTAACTGTCTAAGAGTTTATATAATAACCACTAGCATCGGACCTATCCAATTTGAAGGTCAATTAACCAATAGACCCCATTTGTTCAACGGAACAAACTACAATTATTGGCAGGCTAGAATGAGAATTTACATTCAAACCATAGACTATGACCTTTTGAGGGTTATTATAAATGGATCCAAAAGACCCACCAAAACTGTTGAATGGGCTGCTGACCCTAAACCAGAGGCTGAATGGACTAAAACTGATATTAGGGAGATACAAAAATTACTCAAGTTATGAATCTCCTATATTACTCACTTGACCCGAATGAGTTCAATAGGATCTCAACATGTGACACCGCAAATGAAATATGGGATAGATTCAAAATTACTCATGAAGGTACAAATCAAGTGAAAGAGTCGAAAATCAATCTGCTTGTGCATAACTATGAATTATTCAAAATGAAGCACGACGAAATAATTTCTGATATATTTACTCGCTTCACTAACATTATTAATGGACTAAAATCTCTTGGCAAGATTTACACTAATGCATAAATGGTAAGAAAAATTCTGAGGTGTATGCCAAAGAGTTAGGAAGCTAAGGTCACAGCCATTCAAGAAGTCAAATACCTGAACAGGCTCAGTCTAGAAGAGCTCATTGATTCTCTCATGACCCATGAGATGAACGTCAAGATGGACGATAAGGAAGACAACAAAAAGAAGAAAGGTATCCCTTTCAAGTCCCCAACTCATGAAGAAGAATTTGAGGAAGACTCATCATGTGATAAAAATGAAGACATGGCTCTCATCACAAGAAAATTTAAATTTTTTCTTAGAAATAAGAAACAAGGAGAAAGAAAGTTCTTCAAGAAGGAAGGATACCGAGGCGAACATACCAAATTCAAAGGCGACTCAAGAAAATTCAAAAGCGACTTCAAGAAAGAAGAAATCATTTGCTATGAGTGTAAAATGCCTGAACACGTCAAAGCTGAATGTCCTCAGCTCAAAAAACAATTTAAAAAGGGCTTCAAAAAGGTCATGATAGCTGCTTGGGGAAAAAGTGATGACAGAGCTCTGAGGATGAAAAGAAAAAAAATAAAGTAGCAAACCTATGCCTCATAGACAGAGAAGATGATGAGGTAACTCATGACCCTTTTTTTTTAGATGAATTACAAAGTGCATTTGAAAATTTGCATGATGAGTTGAGAAGAATGAGTGCAAAGAATTCTATTTTAAAAAGATTAGTTCTTTTTTCCTCAACTGAAATTGAGACTTTAAAAGGTGAAAAATCTGTTTTATCAAAACAAGTATCTGCTTTGAAGGAAGAAAACAAAGTTTTGAGTTAAAAGGTTGAGGACTTCACAAAAACAGTTTACAAGTTCACTCAAGGAAAAAACAATTTAGATAAATTTCTTAGGATGCAAAAATGTGTTTTTGATAAAACTGAAATTGGGTATAAACCCAAGAAGAAACAAAAGTTCTTAAGCAGTATTTTTGTCAAGGCATCATCTAATCATACAAATGCCACTTTCTTTCACTGTTATGAGCATGGACACGTTGTCACTCACTGTCCACAGAAAATTCTTAAATATTTCTGTTAAGAAGGCTGAAATCTTAAAGAAACACACCCTCAAGGAACTAACAAAAAAGGACCCAAGAAAATTTGGTACCAAAAGTCAAAACTTGATTCTCCTTACATGTATGTCTCAAATTCTCATTCGAGGAAAGGATGTGGTATCTCAATAGCGCTTGCTCAAGACACATGACAAACGATAAATCGATGTTTACATCTCTCAAACCAAAAGATTGCGAATTTGTGACTTTTAAAGACAATAGCAAAGGAAAAATCATACGAATTGGTTGTATTGGTAAAATTTTTTTCCCTTTTATTAAAAATATTTTTTTTGTTGATGGTTTGAAACATAACCTTCTTAGCATAAGCCAACTTTGTGACAAAGGTTACAAAGTTGTGTTTGATTGTACTAAGTGTGTTATTGAAGATTTAACCAATAACAAAGTTATTCTTGAAGGTCATAGGCATAAAAATATTTATACATTTATTCTAAATGATCTTTCTAAAAATGACACTAAGTGCTTAGCCGCCTTGAGTGATAATAGTTGGTTATGGCATAAAAGACTTGGACATACACACATGAACTTAATTTCTAAACATTTGAAAAAGGAATTAGTGATTGGGTTACCCCAAATCAAATTTGAAAAAGATAAAATGTGTGATGCATGTCAACAAGGCAAACAAATTAGAAGCTCTTTTCATTTTAAAAATGAGATCTCAACTTTTAGGCCATTACAACTATTGCACATGGACTTATTTGGTCCAACAAGGACTTTAAGCATTGGAGGCAATAGATATGCCTTTGTTATTGTTGATGACATTTTTAGATATACTTGGGTGCTATTCTTAGCTCATAAGAATGAAGCATTTGCCTCTTTTGCAAAACTGTCTCGGAGAGTTCAAAATGAAATTTTTTTTCAAATTACAAGTATCTGAAGTGATCATGGTAGAGAATTTGAAAACAAAGATTTTGAAAAGTTTTGTGATGAAAATGGTATTAACCATAACTTCTCTACTCCTAGAATCCCTCAACAAAATAGAGTTGTTGAGATGAACAATAGGACATTAGAAGAAATGGCGAGGACCATGCTCTGTGAAAATAATCTACCACGATACTTTTAGGTCGAGGCTGTTAATACCGCTTGCTTTATCATAAAAAGAGCTATAATAAGAGTTTCTCTAAAGAAAACCCCATATGAGCTATGGAATGGAAGAAAACCTAACATCAATTATTTTTGCACATTTTGGTGCAAATATTTTGTTTTAAACAACAACAAAAAACTTTTGGGCAAGTTCGACGCAAAATCTGATGAAATATATTTTTTTAGGATATTCTATATCTAGTAAAGCGTATAGAGTTTTTAACAAAAGGACCCTAGTTGTTGAAGAATCCATACATGTTGTTTTTGATTAAGCTAATATTGGTTCTTTAAAAGATTTTTGTGATGATAACTTGTTAGACTTAGAAAACGGTATTGAAGATATCTTCATTAAAGAAAAGGAAGATCCAAATCAAGAGGAAGCTTCAAATTCCTAACAAATTGCAGTCAAACAGAATGCTGAAACTTCACATCTAGAAAACTCTAATTTACCAAAAGAGTGGAGGTATGCCCATGGTTATGCAAAAGATCATATCATTGGTAATCCATCGCAAGGTATCAAAACACGTTCTTCTCTACATAATGTTTGTGGTAATTTAGCATTCTTTTTCCAGACTGAACCAAAATATTTTGAGAAAGCCAAAACCGATCAGTTTTGGATCTTGGCTATGCAAGAAGAGCTAAATCAATTTGAAAGAAACAAAGTTTGGACTTTAATCCCAAGACCTAAGGAACATTCCATTATCGGTACAAAATGGGTTTTTAGAAACAAAATGGATGAGAATGGAATAGTTCTTAGGAACAAAACTCGATTGGTAGCCTAAGATTACAATGAAGAAGAAGGCATCCATTTTGATGAGACTTTTGCTCCTGTGGCTAGGCTTGAAGCCATTAGGATGTTGCTTGCTTTTGCATGCTTTAAAATTTTCAAACTCTATGAAATGGATGTCAAAGTGTCTTTTTAAATGGTTTTACCTCGGAGGAAATTTATGTGAAACAGCCTCCTAACTTTGAAAATTTAGATTTTTCAAACCGTATTTACAAACTTACCAAGGCTCGTTATGGTTTAAAGGAAGCACCTAGAGCATGGTATGAAAGGCTTAGCAAATTCATGATTGAAAATGAGTTTTTAAGAGAAAAAATAGATATCACTCTTTTCATCAAGTCTCAAGGAAATGACATGCTAGTTATACAAATTTATGTAGATGATATAATTTTTTATGCAATTAATGAATCTCTTTGCAAAGACTTTGCTAAGTGTATGCAGAGAGAATTCGAGATAAGTGTGATGGGTGAGCTCAACTATTTCCTCGAACTCCAAATTAAATAAACTCAATGGACATATTGAAGAGATTCGATATGCTAAAAGCAAAACCTACGGGAACTCCAATGTGTCCTATAACAAAGCTTGATAAGGATGAAGATGGCATAGCAGTGGATGAAAAATGTTATAGAGGTATGATCGGATCTCTCTTATACTTAACTGCTAGTCGTCCGGATATTATGTTTAGTGTATGCATGTGTGCTAGATTTCAATCAAATCCTAAAGAATCACATGTGACCGCAGTTAAGCGCATTCTTAGATACCTTTTAGGTACACAAAACTTAAAACTATTTTATCCTAGAAGAATGAGTTATTTGGCTATTCAGATGTTGATTTTGTCAGATGAAAAGTAGATAAGAAAAGCACAAGTGGTACTTGTCAATTTCTAGGACACTCACTAATCTCTTGGTTTAGCAAAAAGCAAAACTCAGTGGCCTTATCTACAGCCGAAGCTGAATATATTACAGCTGGAAGTTGTTTTGCACAAGTTCTTTGAATGAAACAACAATTAGAAGACTATAGTTTTCACCTAGATCATATTCCTATCAAATGTGATAACACTAGTGCTATTAATATATCCAAGAACCATATACAACACTAAAAAACCAAGCACATAGAGATTAGACATCACTTTATAAGTGATCATGTGCAAAAAGGAAATATCAAACTTGAATTTATAAGCACAGATTACCAATTGGCAGATATTTTCACAAAACCCTTAAATGAAGAAGGACTATGCTATATAAGAAGAGAACTTGGTATGTTATGTACTCCAAATTCATGATTTATATGCCATACTAACCATGTCTTTTTATTGCATTTCAATGCATTTGATGTTCTTTCTTATACGTGAAAATGTGTTGATACCACTTGGAAAAGTGTCAACACAAATGTGTGTAGTGTTGACTCAAAGCTGTTTAGAAGTGGCACTGTAAGAAAAGTGTAGATCTTTTTCTATTCAGTGTCGACACCTTTTGGTTTCCTAACTCTCGATAAATTTTTGTCGACACCAAGCTTAATCGTGTCGACCCAAATGGCCGAATGTGTCGACACCAATTCCCTGGTTCTATACCCACACTCAATATGAATTGTGTCGACACCAAATGTAATTTGTGTCGACATAAATCGTTAAGTCTATATATAGACACGTCTGACCTGAACAGTCACTTCGTTCTCTCTCTGAAATTGTTCATATCTCGCTCCTTTTTCTCTCAAACCCTGTATCGACTCCTCATCTTCTTCCTCAATCCAAACCCAAATCCTTTACAATGCCGCTAAAAATGATGGGAAAAGGAGCAAAGAGAACCGGAGAAGGATCATCTTCGAGCCCTAGAACGTTAAAATGAAAGAAGACGACCAAAACGACGACGGCAACGACAGGAACAACGATTCCAGAGAATGCAGCCTCATCCGAGCTAATCTCTTTCAAAAACCCTAAAATTTGACAACTTTATTTTTCTTCTTTTGCAAATCGTAAAGTAGTGCCCGATCGTTCTATAGACTTTGATTTCTTTGACTCCATCGAAATGAGATTTATGGATCTCTTTTCAGGCCTTGGGTGGAAAAGGCTTCTTCAAATCAAAGAACCTCACTATCCCACACTAGTCAAATCTTTTTAAGCTCACTTCCATATTTCACTCATTCCAACCACCACCATTACCACTTGGGTAAATGGTGTGAATATTGTTCTGACCCTCTCTTCCTTGAATGAAATTCTGGACCTCCCCCCAGGGGAAATATGTGTTTACCATAGCCAAAAACCTATTGAGGTTGAAGGCTTTTCTTTTTCTAAATCTGTCAAAAATATCTTTAAAAATGATGACATCGATCCTACCAAGCCCTTAGAGGCTAACAATCTCAAACCTAAAATGCGTCTATTGCATCACATGGTCAACCACATTTTCCTACCCCAGATGGAAAAATTTGGTAATGTCACATACATGCACATATTCATTATATGGTGTATTCTTGAAAACTAACACCTTGATTTAGGCTTTTTGTTCATTTCACACATGTTGCATTCCCACAGTAAATCCAATTCATCCCTCTCACATGCCATGTACTTGACCAAAATCTTTCCCCATTTTGGCGTGAACTTATCAGAGAAAAATGTGGTAGACTTTTCCAAACACGACCTATATGACAGTTCCACACTTAAACATATGCAAATTGCAAATGTTGATGGTGTGTGAACCACATTCCGTCGTGGTACCCCTTCCACTGCAAGAACCCCTCCTCATACACCTCGAGACATTCCTTCCATTCCCATAAATCTTGATTCTCCTCCCTCTCGACCTAATGTTCATGGACCCTTTGACACTCCTGGTCCATCCTCTGCTCCTCATCCTCCCTCTGTTGCATCTATTCCACCTGCTTCATCTTCTGCCCCTATTCATGTTGACCTATCTAGGGTTGTTTCCCAGATCAATTCCTTATCCTCCGATGAGTAAATTGTCATCCACATAATGTACTAGGAAGACCACCACGCTTCCATCATGTTTCTTATACACACAGGACTCGTCAGGACTTTGATCAAAATAATAAGACATAATAGCCTGATCAAACAGAGTGTTTCAAGATCTAGATGCCTTCTTAAGTTCATAGATAGATCTCTTAAGCTTGCACAACATGTGCTTTTGGCCCTTTGCTATGAAACTTTCCGGTTGCATCATATAGATGCATTCATTAAAACTTCCGTTAAGGAAAACTATCTTTGTTGGATGCTAAGTGCCAAGATCCATTGATTAAGAACATGATTTTAAGTAAAAAAAACTGGACGGGCAAACGCAAAAACTGGCTCCAGATAATTTTTTTTGGATATCAGACGATC
This sequence comes from Heliamphora exappendiculata, assembly GCA_034768845.1. Lineage (NCBI taxonomy): Eukaryota > Viridiplantae > Streptophyta > Magnoliopsida > Ericales > Sarraceniaceae > Heliamphora > Heliamphora exappendiculata. The sequence goes on from JAOTRH010337171.1 coordinate 13,427, forward strand.
AAAATAAAATCCGGTATATACTCTTAAAGTTAGATTAGAGTTACACCTTACGAAATTTGGGCAGTTCGGTATGAAAGACTTGGGAGAAGCCAGTCACATCCTTGGGATCAAGCTTATGCGAGATCAGAAACAGAGGATGTTAGTTCTAGGCAACTCAAGAGATGGGTGAATTAGGTCTTAAAAAGGTAATAATAATAATTTTAAAACCTTTTCGAAAATCTTTTAATATTGCAAACACATATAGCAAGATAATCAAATATTAAAGTAATACAAATATTAAATAGGTTAAGAATAGACAAAATGAACCAGACACCAAAGATTTATAGTGGTTCGGCTTCTGTTAAGCCTACATCCACTCCTCAAGTCTCTCCTTAGAATTTCACTATACTAGAATGCTTGCGGGTACATTCAAAACCTTTTACAACTCTAAGACGATCCTACGAAAAATACGCCCCTATTTTTCTTCTAATCTCTTGAGTTCTTCTTTGATGAGATTTACTCACCCACTCAAAGGATAAATGATGACTCACCTTTAGAAACAATAAATGAGGTGTTTCAATGAGAATCACTTACTCTTTTTACAAAAATGATTGGCAATAAATGAAGAAGTACAGAGAGATGAGATACAAGAGCTAGAGTTAAAGCAATCTTTAGAGTTGAATCAAGTAATAGAACAGTGATACAAGGTCTCAAGATCTATTAAATGTTGAGAAGTAACTCTTTATATAAGCTCTTGAGGTTTCATGACCGTTGGAGGTAGGTGGGAGCATTAAATGCCAAAAATTCGACCGTTGATATCAGCCGCAAATTTGAATTTTCGTCGTAGGTGTCGACAAAAATCCTTTTGGGTCGACACAAAATGTCTAGGGCATGGATCTTCAAGTGGGTCGACTCTAATCTTCGTAGGTGTCGACACAATTTTTGTATTCTTCTCACCAACACAACGGTGTCGACACAATTGGTTTTAGTGTCGACTCAATTGTTCTTCAACTTTTCGGAGAAGAAAATTTGTGTCGACCCTTTTTATCTTTGGTGTCAACACTAAAATTCTGCAGGAACTCTCGGGAAATTTGTTTCAACTTATTTGAACTTTTGTGTCGATTCAAAATTTCTTCAGGTGGGCTCAGGATATTTGTGTCGACTCATCTTCAATTTGTGTTGACTCACAAAATCTGCAGGTGGCCTCGGTACTTTTGTGTTGACTCAAAGTTTCGAATAACAAAAGTGAGAAACCACTTTTGTGTCGACTCATACTCAGTTTGTGTCGACTCCTTTTGAGTATAGAGAGTTTCGGCTCTTTTGTGTCGACCCAAAATTTATTTGTGTCGACACTAACTTTTAATACTTGAAACATTTTTAACGAATATGTTAGGGTGTTAATTCATTTGCTCAAAGGTGTTGACACACTTGATATTTTCAAGTATTACTTTCCTTAGTGTTGACTCAATTATCAATTGGGGTCAACACAAAATATTCTCATTCAAGAATACTTTGAGTGTTTAATCCATTGATAGATGAGTAATCTCTTATGGCTAAAGGTGTCAACTCATTTATTCATTTTGTGTCAACACTACCTTTATAGAAATATTAAATATTATCCTTTTAAATCAATTTATTCTGAGAAAATAAATTATGAAAATTATCAAAATCTAAATTAAAAACTCTTAAGTTAATAATCTCTACTTTTTTGATGATTACAACAATTTTAACATTTTTTAAAAAATATTTAAAAATATTTTCAACAAGAATTCTCCCCTTATCGTTATGCCTTAAACAGAATATGGAGTCACAATAATTAGGCATACAACAAACATTGTAATATATATTTCGAAGATGATTTGCAATATTAACTCAGAAACATTCTGAGTTTATTTAAAATTTGTGCATCAAATCAAATATGTGCAAAATAATTTTTAAATCCCAAACATTTGAGCATAAAGATATATAAAGAGCTATGCTATCAAAAGGGATTTAAACAGAAATATCATATTCACAATCACTCATTAACATAAATGATAGTACATTTCAATCACAAAACACATCATCACAAACAACAGAAAAAGAGAGGAAAGTATGTTTAAGGGTTACAACTTCTCCTTCAACCAACCATTTAAAAACTACTGAATGAATGTTTAAAAATATTTTCTTCTTCACTTCTTCTCTTCTCTCTACTTCCTTACCTTCTTTCTTCTCCCGTTTTGGAATTATCAAAAGAGGTGCAATCACTGATCGTCAATGAATTTCTTGAACTTCTTGGTCTCTTCTTGTTTTTGTCGTCTTGCTGAGGCTTTTTCCTCCAAGGTGAAGGCTCTTTCATCTTTCTTCTCCGCGGTAGCCATAGCATCCAATGTGGCAACAAGGGCTAAATCAGCTTCACGCTTCAGACGTGCATCTTTTTCTTCTTTAGGTTCCTTGGGTTTGAACTGTTTGGCCCAAGCTTCTTGCAACCATTTTAGATGTTCTTCAACCTTGCGAGAGTTGGTGTAAATTGCTGTGATGATACCTTGGTCGTATTCCTTGCGCACTTGCTAGAGGATTACCTTGTTACAGTTAACAATGGAGATAAGGCTGTCATCCACAGTTTTGCCCAGGGCTCTCCCAGCATCAGTGGCATTCTCAACATCACGACAGAAGGCATGGTTTATTTTGTCAAGATGTTTTACTTTTTCAGAAAGGGAGGAGATGTTTCTATTAAGATCAAACATATTTTGGTCGATTTTAGATTGAAAGGAGGACAAGGAAAATGATAAGCCTTTAATCAAGGAGATTACTTTAGAGAGATCAATTGGAGGAGGAGAGGAGGTAGAGGGGACAGATGGAATATTAGAGTGAACAGGAGGAGGAAGAGTATGCGATGGAGCACTAGAAGGTCCAAGTGTGTCAGACCTAACAGATGGTCAAGTAGGTGAATCAAAATCTACTCGGATGGGGGAGAAATCTCGAGGGGCAGATGGATTGCGAGGAACTGAGGGAGTACCACAGCGAGTTGTCCAAACACCTTAAACCTTAGAGAATTGCATATGCTTCAAAGTAGAAGTACCATACAAATCATGCTTGGAAAAGGGGATCAATTTCTCAGTTGTTAAATTAACGCCAAAATGACGAAAGACTTTGGTTAAAAACATGCCGTGAGGAAGGAAGGAGTTTGATTTGCTGTAGGATTGCAATATATCATAGATGAAAAGAAAACCTAGGTCTAAATTTTTTCATTCCAAGATACACCACATAATAAAGATGTGCATATAAGAAATATCTCTAATTTTTCTTATTTGTGGTAGAAAAATGTGGTTGACCATATAGTGTAGAATCCTCATCTCAGGCTTAAGAGAGTTTGCTTCAAGGGTTTTGAATTGGTTAATCTCATCAACTTCAAAGATTTGACGAACAACATCATGAAATGAAAATCTCTCGATGTCAATAGATCTTTTGTTGCAAGGAACAAAGATATCACCCTTGGGAACGTAAAGAATCTCATTGAGGATGGAAGGGGTCGAATGTATGTCTGTACCATTCACCCATGTAATGATGGTGGTGGTTGGAAAAGATGCGATGTGAATGTGAGCATAGAAAAGTTTTGCTAAAGTGGGATAGTGCGGATCACGAGTTTTCAATAGTCTCTCCCACGCGAGACTGGAAAACAAGTCTTTAAACCGCATTTCGATTGAAGCAAAGAAAGTGAAATCAATCGAGCGTCCAGGGATTACCTTTCTATTGACGAAGGAGGAGAAATAAAGTTTTTAAAATTTGGGAGATTTGAAACTTACTGCCTCCATCATCGCAACCGCTTCAGTTCCCGTCGTCGTCGCCGCCGTAGTCTTCTTCTTCTTCTTCTTCGAAGCCCTAAGGCTTGAAGGACTCGCATCGCCGGTGCGTTTGGTACCTTTACCCATTGTTTTCGGAGCCATCTTGGATCAAGCAGAGGGGATCGAACAGAGGTGTGAAGGTGAGGGGTTGACTCATTTTTCTAGGGAGTGAAAAATGGTGGGAGATGAACAGGTGTGGAAAGAGAGAGAAAACGACGTGATAGGTGGAAACCGGTGCCTCTTATATAGGCATAAAGATTTTTGTCGACATAAATGACTTTTGGGTTGACACTTTTCTTCGCAAACGTGGGTGTCCGAAATAAGAAATTGTGTGGACACTTTTTTAGAAAAGGTCGACACTTTCGGCTATTTGAGTTGACACATTTAAGCGATGGGTCGTCCCAAACTTACCGAGAGTCAGACATCGAATTTGTTTCGACACTATATAAAAAGGGGTCAACACTTTTTCCCGCAGCGCCTCTTCTATACAGCTTTGAGTCAACTTAAGCACACATGTGTTGATACTTTTTCCAGTAGTGTCGACACTTTTCACATATCAATGAAGAATATTAAAAGCATTGAAATGTATTGAAAAGATATGGTTAGTATGGCATATTAATCATGAATTAGGAGCACATAATATACCAAGTTCTCTTCTAATATAGCATATTCTTTCTTCATTTAATGGCTTAGTGAAAATGTTAGCTAGTTGATAATTTGTACCTATGAATTCAAGTTTAATATTTCTTTTTTGCACATGATCTCTTATAAAGTGATATCTAATCTCAATATGTTTGGTTCTTAAGTATTGTATTAGGTTCTTGAATATATTGATTGCACTTGCGTTATCACATTTTATAGGGACATGATCTAAACAAAAACTATAATCCTCTAGTTGTTGTTTCATCCAAAGAACTTGTGCACAACAGCTACCAGCTGTTATGTACTTAGCCTTAGCTGTAGACAAGGCTACTGAGTTCTATTTCTTGTTAAACCAAGAGATTAGTGAATGTCCTAGGAATTGACAGGTTTCACTTGTACTTTTTCTATCCACTTTACATCCGGCAAAGTCAGCATCTGAATAGAAAAATAACTAAAGACTATTCCTCTAGGGTAGAATAATCCTAAATTTTGTGTACCTAAGAGATATCTAAAAATGCGCTTAACGGCGGTCACATGTGATTCTTTAGGATTATATTAAAATCTAGCGCGCATGCAAACACTAAATATTATATCGGGACGGCTAGCAGTTAAGTACAATAGAGATCCAATCATACCTCTATATCGCTTTTCATCTACTTCTATACCATTTTTGTCCTTGTCAAGCTTTGTTGTAGGACACATTGGGATTTCAATAGGTTTTTCTTTCAGCATGTCAAACCTCTTCAATAGGTTCCTTGTGTACTTAGTTTGATTGATGTAGATTTTTTCTTGTGTTTGCTTGAATTGAAGTCTAATGAAGTAGTTGAGTTTACCCATAATACTCGTCTCAAATTCTCCCTGCATACACTTAGTAAAGTCCTTGCAAAGAGATTCGTTAGTTACACAAAATATAACGTCATCTACATAAATTTGGACAACTAGCATACTTTTTCTTGAGACTTGATGAAAAGAGTGGTATCAATTTTTTCTCTTGGAAACTCATTTTCAATCAAGAATTTTCTTAGCCTCTCATACCATGCTCTAGATGCTTACTTTAAACCATAAAGAGTCTTGATAAGTTTGTAAACATGATTTGAAAATTTTAGATTTTCAAAGGCAGGAGATTGTTTCACAAAAAAATTTTCCGAGATAAAACCATTTAAAAAGGCACTCTTGACATCCATTTGATAGAATTTGAAAATTTTAAAGCAAGCAACATTCTAATGACTTTAAGCCTAGTCACATGAGCAAAAGTCTCATCAAAATCGATGCTTTCTTCTTGATTGTAATATTGGGCTACCAATCGAGCTTTGTTCCTAAGAACTACTATATTTTTATCTATTTTGTTTCTAAAAACCCATTTTATGCCGATGATGGAGTGTTCCTTAGATCTTAGGGCTAAAGTCCAAACCTTGTTTCTTTCAAATTGGTTAAGCTCTTCTTGCATAGCTAAGGTCCCAAACTCATCGTTTTCAACTTTCTTAAAATATTTTGGTTCAGTTTGAGAAAGAAATACTAGATTACCACAAACTTTATGTAGAGAAGATCGAGTTTTGATACCTTGAGATGGATCACCAATGATAAGATCTTTTGGATGACCATGAGCATACCTCTACTCTTTAGGCAAAGCTAAATTTTTAAGATTTGAAGATCTAGCAGCCTGTTAGACTTCATTTTGTTAAGGATTTGAAGTTTTCTCTTGATTTGATTCTTCTTTCTCTTTGATGAAGATGTCTTCATCACCTTTTTCTATATCAATCAAATTATCTTTACAAAAATATTTTGAAGAATCAAGGTAAGCTTCATCAAAAATAACATGTATAGATTCTTCAACAACTAAGATCCTTTTGTTGAAAACTCTATAGGCTTTACCAGATAAATAATATCTTAGAAAAATACATTCATCAGATTTTGCATTGAACTTGCCCAAAAGTTCTTTGTTGTTGTTCAAAACAAAATATTTGCACCCAAAGGCACAAAAATAATTGATATTAGGTTTTTTTCTATTTTATAGCTCATATGAAATTTTCTTGAGAGAAGCTCATATCATAACTCTGTTTATGATAAAACAAGTTGTGTTGATAGCCTCGGCCCCAAAAGTATCGTCGTAGATTATTTTCATAGAGCATGGTCCTAGCCATTTCTTCCAATGTCTTATTATTCCTCTCAACAGCTCTATTCTGTTGAGGGGTTCTAGGAGCAAAGAAGTTATGGTTAATACCATTTTTATCACAAAACTTTTTAAAATCTTTATTTTTAAATTCTCTACCATGATCACTTTAGATACTTGTGATTTGAAAAACTTTTTCATTTTAAACTCTCCGAGACAGTTTTGTAAATGAGGCAAAGGCTTCATCCTTATGAACTAGAAAAAGCACCCAAGTGTATCTAAAAAAGTCATCAGCAATAACAAAAGCATATCTCTTACCTCAAAGGCTTAAAGTCTTTGTTGGACCAAATAAGTCCATGTGCAATAGTTGTAATGGCCTCGAAATTGAAATATCATTTTTGGAATGAAAAGAACTTCTAACTTATTTGCCTTGTTGACATGCATCACCCACTTTATCTTTTTTAAATTTGACTTGGGGTAACCCAATCACCAATTCCTTTTTTAGAAATTTTGAAGTTAAGTTCATGTGTGCATGCCCAACTCTTCTATGCCACAACCAACTATTATCACTTAAGACGGCTAAGTATTTGGTGTCATTTTTAGAAAGGCCATTTAGATTGAATGTATAAATACTTTCATATCTATGACTTTCAAAAATAACTTTATTATTGGTTTAATTTTCAATATCACACTTAGCATGATCAAAAACAACCTTCTGGCATTTGTCACAAAGTTGGCTTATGCTAAAAAGGTTCTGTTTCAAACCATCAACAAGCAAAATATTTTCAATAGAAGAGAAAGAAATTTTATCAATACAACCAATTCCTATGACTTTTCCTTTGTTATTGTCTCTAAATGTTATAAATTCACCATCTTTTAGTTCGAGGGATGCAAGCATTGATTGGTCGCCTGTCATGTGCCTTGGTCAAGCGCTATCAAGATGCCACATCCCCTCCTTGAATGAGGACTTGAAACATACTTGTAAGAAGAATCAATTTTTGACTTTTGGTACTTAAATTTTCTTGGGTCCTTTGGAGTTAGTTCCTTGAGAATGTGTCCCTCTAGGAACCCAAATCTTCTTGACAGAAATATTAAAAGATTTTCTATGTGGACAATGTGTATATGTTTATAGCAATGAAAATAAGTAACATTTGTATGATTAGAAGATGCCTTGACAAAAATATTGCTTAAGAACTTTTGTTTTTTCTTTGGTTTATATCCAATTCTGACTTTGTCGAAAACACATTTTTACATGCCGAGAAGTTTATCTAAATTGTTCTTTTTTTAAGTGAACTTGTAAACAGTTTTGGTAAGGTCTTCAACCTTTTCAATCAAAACCTTGATTTCATCTTTCAAAATAGAAACTTGTTTTGATAAAGCAAGTTTTTCATTTTTTAAGGTTTCAATTTTACTTGGGGAGGAAAGAATTAACTTTTTCAAAATAGAGTTTTTAGCACCTATTTTTCTCAATTCATCGTACAAATCTTCAAATGCACTTTTCAATTTATCTAAGGAAAAATGGTCAGGTGTTATCTCGTCATCTTCTTTAGCCATGAGGCATAGATTTACAACTTCGTTTTCTTCTCTTTCATCCTCGGAACTGCTGTCATTACTTTCACCCCATGCGGCTATGATAGCCTTCTTAAAGGCCATTTTGAACTGCTTCTTGTATTGAGGTCATTCGGCCTTAACATGTCCATGCTTTTTGCATTCATAACAGAATATTTTATCTTTCTTGTGATCAGATTTGAATTTTCTTGAATCACCATTCAATTTGGTAGGCTCACCTTTGTATCCTTCCTTCTTAAAGAACCTTCTTCCTCCTTGTTTCTTATTTTTAAAAACCGTTTGAACTTCTTTGTGATGAGAGTCATATCTTCATTCTCATCACTTGAGGAATCTTCATCGAATTCTTTGTCATGAGTTGAGGACTTGAAGGTAAGGCCCTTCTTCTTTTTGTTGTCATCCTCATCGTCCATCTTGATATTTTTCTCATGAGTCATGAGAGATCCAAGAAGTTCTTCCAGGTAGAGAGTGTTGAGGTCCTTAGCTTTTTGGATGGCTGTGACCTTAGCTTCCTAGTTCGTAGGCATGAACCTAAGAATTTTTTTCACAATTTCTGCATTGGGATAAATCTTGCCAAGAGATTTTAGTCCATTAATAATATCAGTAAAGTGTGTAAACATGTCAGAAATTATTTCATCATGCTTCATTTTGAATAATTCATAATTATGTACAAGCACGCTTATTTTGGACTCCTTTACTTGATTAGTACCCTCATGAGTAACTTCAAGTTTGTCTCCTATTTCTTTTGCGTGTCACATGTAGAGATCCTATTGAACTCATTGGGGTCAAATGAGCAATATAGGAGATTCATGGCTTTAGCATTCTTTTGAATATCTCTAATATCATTTTTGGTCCATTCAGTTTCTTGTTTAAGAACGATTGCTCCTTCAACGATCTTAGTGGGTCTTTTGGGTCCATTAATGATAACCCGCCAAAGGTCGTAGTCTACAGCTTGAATGTAAATTATCATTTTAGCTTTTCAATAATTGTAGTTTGTTCCATTGAACAAGGGAGGTCTATTGATCGACTAACCTTCAGATTGGATAGGTTCGATGCTAATGGTTGCCATGTAAACTCTTAAACTGTTAAGTAAAAAATAAGAGCCAAAGCTCTGATACCGATTGATAGTTCTAGGAAACCCAAGAGGGGGGTAAATTGGATCTTAAAAAGATAATAACAATTTTAAATTTTTTTCAAATTTTTTTTAATATTGCAAACAGATATAGTAAGCTAATCAAAGATTAAAGTAATGCAAATATAAAAGAGGCTAGGTATAGAAAAAATGAACCAGACATCAAAGATTTATAGTGGTTCGGCTTCTTCCAAGCTTACGTCCACTCCTCAAGTCTTCCCATGCAAATTTTATTATACCAGAATGCTTACGGGTGCATTCAAAATATTTTACAACTCCAAGATGATCCTACGAAAAACACGCCCATATTTTTCTTCTATTATCTTGAATTCTTCTTTGGTGAGATTTACTCACTCACTCAAAGGACAAAGGGTGACTCACCCTTGAATACAATAAATGAGGTGCTTCAATGAGAATCACTCACTCTCTTTACAAAAATGATTGACAATAAATGAAAAAGTAAAGAGAGATAGCTGAAATTAAAGCAATAAATGAAAACTTGAAAGATTTAACTTTTAATCAAGTAATAGAACAGTACTAGAAGGTCTCCAAATCTATTAAATGCTGAGGAATAGCTCCTTATATAAACTCTCGAGATTTCATGACCGTTGGAGGTAGGTAGGAGCATTAAATGTCAAAAATCCAACCATTGAAGTCTGTCGCGAATTTGAATTTTCATTGCAGGTGTCAACACAAATCTTTTTGGGTCGACACAAAATGTCTAGGGCATGAATTTTCAAGTGATTGGGTCGACTTTGATCTTCGGAGGTGTCGACATAATTTTTACAATTTTCTCACCAACACAACGGTGTCGACACAATTGGTTTTGGTGTTGACTCAATTGTTCTTCAGCTTTCCAAAGAAGGCAATTTGTGTCGACCCTTTTTGTCTTGAGTGTCGACACTAAAATTCTGTAGGAACCCTCGAAAAATTTGTGTTGACTCATTTGAACTTTAGTGTCGTCTCAAAATTTTTTCAGGTGGGCTCGGGATATTTCTGTCAACTCACAAAATTTACAGGTGGTCTCGGTACTTTCGTGTCGACTCATTTGCCATTTTGTGTCGACTCAAAGTTTCGGATATCAAAAGTGAGGAACCACTTTTGTGTCGACTCAAACTCATTTTGTGTCGACTCTTTTTGAGTATAGAGATCTTCAGCTCTTTTGTGTCGACCCAAAATCTATTTGTGTCAATACTAACTTTTAATACCTAAAATATTTTCAACGAATATGTTAGGGGGTCAACTCATTTTCCCAAAGGTGTTGACACACTTGATATCTTCAAATATTCTTTGCCTCAAGTGTTGACTCAATTATCAATTGAGATCAACACAAAATGTTCTCATTCAAGAATACTTTAAGTGTTTAATCTATTGAGAGATGAGTCATCTCTTATGACTAAAGGTGTCAATTCATTTGTTTATTTTATGTCAACACTACCTTTTTAGAAATATTAAATATTATCCTTTTAAATCAATTTATTCATAGAAAATAAATTATGAAAATCATCAAAATCTAAATAAAAAACCCATGGGCTAATAGAGAATGTTGGGCTTATCTCAAACTAGTTATATAGACATTATCCTTACTCGTTTTAGCATGTAGGATTTTAAGAAAAGGTTTCTCCCTTTCAGGTATGAGAATCACTCTGTCCAAGGATCAGTGTCCTAAGACACCTGATGAGATAGAGAAGATGAATGTGGTTCCTTATGCTTTGGCAATGGAAAGCCTAATATATGTTATGCTGTGCACTAGACCCGATATCTGTTTTGCCGTTAGCATGGTTAGCAAATATCAATCTAATCCAGGACAAGAGTATTGGATAGCTGTAAAACATATAATCAAGTACCTGAAAAAAATTAGGGATTATATGTTGGTCTACCAGGCAGATAATCTAGTACATTTGGGGTACACATACTCAGATTTCTAGTTAAATAAGGATTTTTGAAAGTCTACCTCGGGATATGTGTTTACCTTGGAAGGTGGAGCCATAAGTTAGAGGAGTATTAAGTAGTCCTGCATTGTTGATTTCATCATGAAAGTCGAGTACGTGGCAGCTTTTGAAGCATCTAAGGAGGCCTTTTAGCTCCAGAACTTCTAGCTAGATCTAGATGTGGTGCCTTTAGTACAGTCAACTATTGCACTTTACTGTGACAATAGCAGAGCAGTTACTAACCCGAAGGAACCAAGAGCCCACAAGAAAGAAAAGCACATCAAGCGGAAATATCACCCGATATGTACATTTAATATTCGTTGTTTTGATTCATTAAAGATACATTCTTTTACGGGTCTATAATACCGATGAGTTGGATAACGATATTAATTATATGGTGAATATTAATTATTGACAGAATTCATGTCCTGAAAGATCGGAATTGACGATACCCCTTAAAAAAAACTTATAAGTTTTGACTGAGCCAAACCTTACAGGTGGATTTAATTATCCAACAATCAAATAAGCTAAGTGGAAGGTCTCAAGGAATTTATTTAAGAAGTTGATTAAATATAATTTCTAATAATTTAATTTAATCGGTAGGTATCGAAAATCTTAACGTGTGGAGAATAAATAAGCAGTTAATAACAAGAGTTCGAATATTCAATTTTGATAATATGGTTGTGAGTGCAATTATAATTATTTAGTAGAATGAATTATAATTAATATTTTTATGAAATTGCTTCTAGGTTGAGTTGAGTTTTCATAATTACATTACGAGCCCAAATCATATTTACTCCATAGGTCCCTATTGTAGCCTTACGTATATGCAGTTATGTAAACCCTAGCCAACACAATTTATCTCTACAGTTAGGGTTTCTATGAATCCTGCAATTGGCTAGTTAATATTTTTGAAGAACATGAGAATCGTAGCCCATACTACGTCATGTTTCTTGCATTCGAAAATATAGCAGAAGGCTTAAATTTGGGGCTTCAACTTGAAGTCTACAACCGCAAAGAATTCTAGACTAAAAGTTGTTGCAACAACCGAAATTAACCTAACCAGATTTCGTAAGGAATAACTCTAATTTAACTTTGGATGTATATACTAGGTTTATTTTGATCGTTTGACATCAAAAAGTTTCAATCTTGAGCCAATTTTGGCATTTGCCCGTCCAATGTTTTTTTTACTTTAATCATGTTCTTAATCAATGGATCTTGACAGTTTGCCCCAACACAGAAGGCCAATTACCATGTGTTGAATACTTATTTTTGGTTGAATGTTTAATGACTCTCCTTATGTTCTTTTGAGCCATAGTTGCCTACTTTGCATAAAAGGATTTTTACTTGGTTGAATGTTTAAAGACTCTCCTTAAGTTCTTTTGAGCCATAGTTTCCTACCTAGCGTAAGAGGATTTTTACTAAGTGTTGGGTTTCAAAAGCTTAAAGAAAAGGTGAACACAGGAAAAGACTGATCGATCAATCTTGAGACTGATCGAGCGATCAGTCTTGTTAAATTCTCAATTTCTCGCCTATTAGTTAAAACGATCAAGAGCAGTGAAAGACTGACCGATCAGACCTGAGACTGACAGAGCAATTTGCCTGCTGGGGTATTTTTTTAACTTTGCTTATTTTTTTGCTCCAATTTCAAAACGATGCTTTCCTTACCCTTTTTAGCCTCTTTAGTGTTTTTTTGGATCGTATTAGAGTCAAGAAGCTTGATCCTTTAAAAGCATTTACCTTTTGAATGTTAACCCTTAGGTCCTAAAAGAGATGTTTGGGCATTGAAGTATGTTTAGGCAAGTGTTTCCATGTCACGGGTTGCGAGGCGTGACTATAGACATCCCAATTTGACCAAGCAAAATTTTAGACACCTGTCTCAAATGATCCCCAATGATTAGAACATGAAAATTGTGCTCAAGGATACTCCCAAGCAAGCAAAGTCAGGAATTCAATTCAAAACCCAAGAAATCACCAAAAACCTTCAGGCTGTGACATCTTAATCCTCACGACCGCGACTTTTTTTGAAAATCCTAGAACAGAACGCGTCCTTACTCTCACAGCCGCCACCTTTTTGTGATCTTAGAACAGGCTACAACTTTCTTTTGTCACAACCGCCACTTTGTTGAAACCCTAAACCAACCGTGACTTTTGAAAGTTACAGTTGTTGCTATCACTGCCATAAAGGTAGTAGCTGGCACTGTACAAAAGAATAAAGGTAGCGGTCACCACTTTGACACCTTATTAGACATGTGGCAGCATTTCAGAGGATGTCTGGGCTCCCACCTTGCCTATAAATAGGCGCCCATTTACACAAAACAAGAAAGGAACAATCTGGATACCAAAACTCTATGGATTTCAACTCCTACCCGATATTTCAATACCCATAACATACACTCCGAGCCTCATTCATGGTTTAGCTTGCACTGGTGAGACCTTGAAGCACAGTTTGCTTGGCGATATTCGATTCTTGTATCCGAGAGGGCATTCGAGGTGGCTATATATACGAAGTAACCTTAGGAAGACACAACATATCTATAAACCCTCATCTTCTCTCTCCTGGCGGTGTCGTGGTTAAGGTTTCCATTGGTTATTTATTTTCTTGATATTCATCTCAATCAAAGCATGCTGGTATAAGTTTTCTTTGTTAAATAGTATATTTGTATCCTTCTGTATTACAGAAAATAGTATATTTAGATTCATTTTCGTGTTCACTAGCATACTGGATACATGGAAAACTCTCTATGGTTTTACAAACATGACGGCCGTGACCCTTGGTTTTCATGGCCGTGTGTTTTGTTGAACCTAAAGTAACGGTCTCCATGTATTTTCTTTTGGCCCCACCTTTTTTTCTTTATATTTGTCACGGTTGCCGCATCCTTTTGCTACTGTCGTGAGATTTCGTGAGGTCAGTGACATGAAAACTGTGCTTTAAATATTCATTCATCTGTTTTAGTGTTTAGTATATTCTGTTTCTAAAAATATGTCACTGTATGAGATAAAAGATGGTAGATTTAGCCTTGATAAAGTGGGTTATGGTCCATGTTCTGAGTATCACATTTATTTTGAGTTTCTTTTGAATTTTATATGCTGAAAACCCTTCTGGACCTTAAAAATGCCTTAGCTGCAACCTTCGATTGTCACAGCCATAACATCCTGCATCTCGTTTTCTTGCGGTAACCCTAAATATGTCACGACCACGTGTTTTGTGGTTCATTTTTTCACAGCCGCAACATTGGTTGCTACGGCCGTGAGTTTTCTGGATGTCCAGTAGCTTAAAAACAATGTCCGAATCTCTTCTGTTCTTTTAGTGCATCTTGTATATAGTATGTTAGAGACAGAAACACTATTGCATGACCCTTAGACATTTACTTACTCAATCTAGCTTTTCATCGCATGTTTTTCGCTTTACTTTGCTTAAGCAACACGTGTGGCATGTTTAGAAATGGTAACTAAGTTGCATGACCCTAGAATCACAATTAAGATTTTTCTTCTTTGTTTGTTTTCATATGAACTCCCTTCAACCTCCTGTTCTGTATATGTTACATTTGAAAAGTTTAAAACAAGAACCAACATTGACAAAGTAGAGCCCAACCTCACGGTTGGGCGAAAAGAGTGTCTAACACATTCTCTTTTCGTACCTTAACCCCCGAACCCTCTTTTTCTTTGGTTATTTTTAAAAGGACTTGCGGCCTTCTTCTTGTTTTTCTTGATTTTTTTCAAAAATAAAATAGCAACTCCATTTTGTTTTAAAACGTGCCCGGATACCTTAGATTTTCTTCTTTTAAAATGAAAGAACATTTTTCAACAAATAATAGATATCTGATACACCGTTCCCCCTTCTTTCCTTATCCCCCGTAGTTTTTCTAGCAACTCTACTGGGGACTGATTTTTTTAAAAAAAAAAAATTATAGGGGTACTTAACTTGAAATGTTAATGGTTCCTGTTATGAACTTTTCATTGGTATTCACATTTGCATTGTCCATATTTTGTGTGCTTGTTTCTCAAAATTCCCGCTCCGCCTACTCAACACCTCGATCAGTTTATTGTCTCAGGGCAATGTTTTTGGCTACATATTTCTATAAATGTGACAAAAAGAGTTATTGTGTATCGTTTGACCTTGTCTTGCACCATTCCTGGCATTATGAGATATATTCTTGACTGTATTCAGAAGGTACACTAAATGTAGACTTACCAGCCTTCTCTTATTACATATAGCTTCTTAGAACACTTCTTTTAAGATCATTAAATCTTTTAGGATTATGTGATTTTTTTTATGGATACTTTTGTTTGTATAATTAGCAACCCATTTAGGTTTAGTTTTTGTTTCCCCGTTTGGCTGCCGAATACGAGTTTGTTTCGAGTTTAGACCCCAATTGACAAGTTATCCAGTTTACATGAGTCCTTTCAGTTCAGAGACCCGGGTTAATAGCTTCGTGCCAAGAAGAATCTATACGCATTTAAGGTCAATCTCCGAGCAAAAGACTCAAACGTGTAGAGCAGTTGAGGTTACCGATGGAAGACCAAAAATTAATCATGGCAGATATGATGAGGGCAATCTTGAAATTATAGCGAACAGTCGAGGGGGTTAACATTGCTTTGACTAATCAGGCTAGGATTCAGACTCAGTGGCAAACTCAAATTCAAGCTTTACAGACCCGAGTTATAGTCCTCAACATAGTTATCCCGAATGATTATGAGGATGGAGTGGGAGACAACATCTGGGACGATAATGTGGGACCCGAGGGAGCCCAATAAGCAGTTGCACAGCTTATCCGGTAAGGAATCCCAAAAATCTTAGCCATGAAGAAGTCGATCTTGTCTGATAAGATTGATAAACTGGAGAAGATTTTGAGGAAGGCCCGAGGGGTTGAAGACTGCATGCTAGTTATCCCGATGCTAAGCTCTTTGAGAAGTTTAAGATGCTCGACATAGAAAAATTTGATGGAACAGAAGACTCGAGGATCCATTTGAGGACGTATGTGGGAACCCTGTCGCTGATGGGGATTAGTGATTAGTTGAAGGCTTAGTTTTTCCAGCGGTCTTTGTCGAGAGCTACCCAAAAGTGGTTTCTATCTTTGGATGCTACAAAGACAAGGACCTGGAAAGACATTACTACTACATTTGTCAACCAATACAACTATAGGATCCATCTTGACATTACTACCCGGGAACTTGAGACTACTAGGCAGGAGGGCAAGGAGTCTTTCGTCGAGTTTCTAACCCACTAGAGAGCCAAGGAAGCTAAAGTGACAAATCGATCCACTGAGAAGGAACAAGTGAAAATGATGGTGAAGAATCTGCAACCACAATTCCGCAAGTATCTAATAACATAACTGTTGATAATGTTTGAGCAGGTTTTTAATGCTGGGGTGCAGATAGAGAATGCATTACAGTCTGGGGATATTGAGAAGGGAGAATCGAGCCAAAGAGCAGCCAAGAAGTTGTACGCCAGTAACCTGAACAATACCACCAACTCGGTGAACCGAAGCTACAAAGTGAACCTATTAAACCCCAATTCAAATTAAGCTAACCCATCTGTCCAGCCAGCTACCCAAAATCGACCTTGAACCAAAAAAGAACCTTCACCCAACTCACCGTACCGTTGACTTCTATTTTGAGCTGCCTAATTGAGAGGGGACTCCTAAAGCCTTTGGAGCTGACCTCGCCACTAAATTCATTACTGCCCAGATATAATCCAACCTTGTGCTGTGACTTCCATCAAAGGTATTTTCACTTAACCAACAACTGCATGAGGCTTCAGCATGAGATCCAAGATTTGATAGATAACAAGGTGATCCCCCCACCGACTCCCAGTCAGAAGCCGAATGTGACCACCAAACCTTTGCCAAATCACGCAGCCTAGCAGAATGTAAATGCCGTTAAAAAAGGAACAAAAGGTTTTGACCCTACAAGATTCATAGTCTCCGTGACTGAACTGAAGCCCGTTACAGATTTATCGTCCAGACAAGAGGTATTGTTGATCAACGACCTTATGGAATTGATGGATGATGATTTTGACGATTTCCCGATCTTTGTCATCCATGAGGAAGAAGGTCTTCCCCCTTCCGATGGTAATGATAAAGAAGACAAAAAACTCGTACGTTTATGGCAGAATTTGGCACGCCTCGAGGTGATGGATGACTTAGAGGAAGCCGGGATAGACATCAAATGGCATATTTTGACTGTTCCGAACGATGATATAGTGTGGCATGAATGGGCAGCCTGGTATGAGGAAGTCGAGCTGAGTTTTAGAGTTGAAGGACAGAGAAAGAAGTGTCGAAAATAGTAAAGTCATCAGAGGAAAAGAAGGTTGACAGTAAGGGTGAACAAGAAGAGAACTCGCCAGGCAGTAAGGGAACCGAGAAGAAAGAGGAGGGAGAAAAGGAGGAAAATCTACCCCAAGTGAATCTTTTGGAAATTGCAGGTCCTATGTTCAATCCCTCACTATATATCGTTCCACTTCATGGACCAAAATCGAGAACTCCTCTACCCAATGGGCCAATTTTATGCTCTCTTGACGTGGAATAAATCTTGTACCAAGAAGAAAAATGATCTGTGGGAATTGAAAGAAGTGGAGCATAAATTCATGGATATAGAGTATGATGAAGGGGAGGATGTGTCGAAATGATACCTGATTGTGGAGGAACCATATGACCATGGGGGTTCTTAGGAACCTTGGGTTCCTCCCCCACCATATGATTATGAAGACCCATTTGATGAGGTATTGCCGCCACAACTCTTCAAATTAAAGACTGATGTCGATAAAAAAAATCTCATTGGTTTGCGTAAATTGTGATTGGAATTGAAGAAGATCTCTAAGGAGTTGGAGGAGTTAGTGAAGAAGACACTCAAAGAAAAATAAGCATAGAGGATTTTTGAACCTTTTAGGGAGAAAGATAACCAGTGGCTGAAGTCTGAGAAGTAACTGACCAGTTTGAAGGCCTGTGGGAGTCTGAAGAGCAAATAGAGCATCTGACGAGAAGTGGGAGAGATTTTAAGCCCGCTTAGCTAGAGACGGGGCAACCGAGTAAGGGCTTAGAAGAATCAAGAAAGCAAGGGGAGAAATAGAATAGCAAAGAAGAAGACATAGTTTTGAAGCAGCTTGTGAGCATTTGGGGATTGCTTGTGGCTTCTCACAAGCACCGACAAGCAGTGTTGAAAGCTATGAATAGTGTGGATATTCCAATCGACGTCTCCCCCGACCAGTTAGTGGGGATGTTAGTACCAGCAAAGCAGCCCAATGTAATTGCCTTCAGTGACAAGGACTTTCGATAGAAGGACCGTTGCACAACAAGCCATTGCATCTAGCTATCAAGTGTCTGGGGAAATGAGGCCACTCATCTTGGTTAACAATGGTTCTGCCCTCAACATGTGCCCACTACGAACTACTTACTACTTGCTGCTTGGGGTTAAAGACTCAGTATTTTAAGCCAAGTACGCAAAGAGTGCGAACGTACGATAACACATGAAGAGATGTTCAGGAATTAGTGACTTTTGTCATGACAATGGGACCGTTGAAAAGCGAGGTAGAGTTCCATGTTCTCAGCATGCCTGCATCGTTTAACCTATTGCTAGGAAGGCCTTGGCTACGCAACCCGATAATTAGAGCTGTTCTGTCAACCCTACATTAAAAAGTGAAGCAGATTAAGGAAGAAGTAATGTCACCATTTAGGGAGAAATAGGCTTGCCTACTTCACTTAGTGACACTACTCCGTTCCTCGAAATCCAACACAGGGAAGAAGACCTTCTTCTAAATGGGTTTGACTTTAACGAAATTAAGGTTGTGCAAGTTCTAATGAACGAAGAAGAGAACTATGTAAACCCAAAGGTCATGGCAATGATGAAAGGAATGGCTTATTTTCCAAGAATGGGACTGAGCAAGCACCTGAAAGGAATCTCGAAACAAATCCCCGTGTATTACAATTGTCATGGGTACGAACTTGGGTACAAGTTAGAGTTGAAAGAGCTAAAGATGGGACAGTATGTGTAACACCCCGGTCCAAACCCTAGTAGTAACCACCTAAATTGTAACAACCCAACCCGGATCTTAGTTGTAACAGCCCAGACTGTAACTACTCGCGGAACGATCTAAGCCTAAATCCTAGTATTAGTGACGGACAGATAATAAGAACCTAGGTCGCTACAAAAACAATGAAAACCCTAATTAGCCCAAGAAATCCAAAGTGACAAAACCCTAATTTTAACCCGAAAATCCTAAAATAGATCAAATGCTTAGAGATAAAACCTTAATACTTAGAAAAGTCTCAGAATAGCCTAAATTAAGTAAATAACATAAAATATTTAATTAAAAATCAAAAGTTCTCATAAATATGGTAAAATGACCATTTTACCTATAGTACAGCAAAAAGTCCTAAAAATCTAAAATTTGACACATGGACTCCCAAAATTAGATATTTATATACAATTAATTAATAAAACACAAAATAATAACAAAAATAACCAAAATGGCCTTGCATGGCCGGACACCTTGGAACTTGTGCCCAAAAAGTTACTTTTTGCCTTTTTAAACTTAAAATGAGAAAATATGTATAAATTAAGCATTATTTTGATCCAACACTTTTTGTACAAGTAATATATATAATAATATAATAATATAGCTCAAAAAAATAAGCAAATAACTATTTAAAGTCTCTACACAATAAATAAGTCAAAAAGCCAATCCTAGTCAAACTAACTTAATTTAACTTAAAAGTCTACACTTATTTATTTAATTACTATGAAAATTATGATAAACCATGAAAAAACTAAATTAATTATAAATACATCAATATAATAAATTTTAGTAGATTTAGGTACATAAAATTAATATATTATGCATTTATATACACAAAAATGTACCAAAATACCATTTAAAACCCTAATTAAATCCAAGATTGGATTTTTAGTCTCCCAAACACTACATGGCCGAAATTCACCTGCCCCAAATCTGATTTTTCATACCTCAAGCCCCTCCCACCTCCCATGCAACCAATGAAGTTGAAGAAAATTCAAAAAGTATATTTATATGTAATTATTATGTCTCAATTGTAATTTTTGTTATAAATAACACACCAAACCCTCTCCATTCTCCTTCATATTTTGGCTGAGAGTGAGAGGAAGGGAGACCAAAAAGTTTTCTAAGTGTTTACAAAGAAAGAAGGAGAGAAGAAGAAGGAAGGAAGAAAGGAGGAGTTAGGAGGAAGCAAGGAGCAAGCATTAAAGCCAAGTCCATCTCTTCTTCATCCATTTGAGCATCAAAAGAGGTAAGAAAATCCCTTAGACTTTCTGATATTTTTCTCCAAGATACCCCTCAATCCATCTCTATAAAAAACCCTAACAAAATAAAACAAAGAATGAGTTAAAAAGACGTCGTAGAAGTGATTTAGGGACTGTTTATGTATGAATAAGCTTTGTATGTATTTGCATGTGATTTTTTTTAGTTTTATGGCCTAAAAATGTTCTGGAGTTTTGGTTTATGTGAGTTTATAACATTCATGCAAAGAAAATAGGTTACAAAATGTATACAACATAACCTAAGTAACCAAAACCCTAAGTAGCTTGATTTTCTGGACTTACTCACTTTCTACCACCAACTTTAAATCATCGTAACTACATGTAGAAAAATGTTCTTAAAGTTATTTTTGTGTCCAGATCTAGATGATTGAGTTATCTTTTATACAAAATTGAGTTGAAGTGATTTCGTTGGGTAGAACTTCAGATATATCATTTTTTCTAAAGAGTGTCAGATCTTGATAACTTTGAGTTGCAGACCTAAAAACCTTAATTTAGAATGAGAACCGAGCTTAGGTCAAAACACAAAAATTGTAGATGACATATTTATATTTTTTTCCACCAAAAATGAGCAAACAATATGAAGTCTTGATAGGTAAAAATCCTTTCCAAAGTCACTGTTGAGATTTCAGTGATTGACAGACCTCGCTGTCACACATTTTTGTGAGGCCTGAAGCCTAACGTTTTAGAAGCCAAATCCGAAAGTGGTCAACATGAACTTTGTAGATAACATATTTAACTAGTTACTGAGACAAAATCAGCCCAAAATACCCTCGGATGATACCCCAAGGGTTTTAAACATTCTTTGTTAAAAACACACTCTGCAGACCTTTTTTAGGCTAACTGAACCCTTTTTATAAATTGGCTAAATTTTCAAACTTTTTTCCAAATAACGTGCCTTAACTCAAACCATGAAACCTGTAGAGGACACCGTAAACTAGAACCTCACCAAATTTCAGAGCCATAACCCTTGAATTTATGTCCTAAAACCGTGGCCAACAGAGGCCCAATTTCTATGATTTTCTCTGTAAAATGCTGAAGAGTTTTTACTAAAATAAAATAAATGACCTTTTATTTTAGGAACTGACCTTGGTGGTAAATATGAAAGTTATAAGGAATATTTTTATCTAATTTTTGTTAAAATTTTAGAAATTAAATCAATGTCTAAGTACTTCAAAACACTATCGCAACTTTGAAACTAGCAATTAAACTTGTACCTAAAATTGGCTAAGTGTTTGAATGATGTGTCACTTATGAGACTTGAGTGTGTGAATTTTATATGAACTTTTTAGGTAACTAGTATATGAAAATGATGCTTTTGATGAAATTAACTCATACCGATGGTTCGATTCTATGTCGCATAAATTATGGTTATGCTTCGCATGCTTGTATACTTCAATACGCTAGGCGTTGTGCTTTTCTTTTTGATTGAAGGTTGTGTAAATACTATGTGAACTTTTTAAGAACCTTGTACCAATTAGGTGTTTGAATGAAATGCAAGTGTTCGTTGTTAAATTCATTATAAACTATCTCATAATTATAAGCTATCTCATAATCTCAAACTAAATTTCATGAGATCCCAAAATGTGAAAACAATTAAGAATTGAGATAACCCCCTAATCTCAAAACTCTCTTAGGATAGCTTATAGACGATCAAAACACCGACAAATCGACTAACCCCTAGATGACAGAGCACTCGGAGTAGCCTAAGTTTTGCAGAAACTACCGTTAAAACCCCGTAACTTCACCCTTATAAGTTTCTTTTCCGAAACCCCCATAACAACTTCTATAACCCCTTACCCTAATTCAACCTATCTTTGAATTATCTGGGTTCCCCCCCAAAACGAGCTAACACTAGCTACATCCCGCACCTGTACCATTCAAGATCTTCAGCTAAACACTTACCTATTCACTACCATGCCATTACCTTCTTTGAGACCAGTAAAAATTGAGTTGGCCCTCCTTATCAAACTCCATGCGTGTTTTGGTCCATCGAACTTTGAAACCTTGCCCATAAGTCTGTGAGTGACAACGATCGTCAGGATATTACGTTATTAGGCTTCGACGCTTTCACAAAAGATTAGGACCATGCACAGGAACCTCTCAACACCTCTTCGAATTATAGGGCAATCTTTCCTCAACATTGTGACTCAAGGTATCATCAACGTCCGCATTTAATGAAGTTTTAAAGACTGAGACCCCCGACTGTAGGAATTGTTAAGTAAGGGTTTACTCAATGGACTACGCCTTTTTAAAGGACCCGACAAGTAGAACTATGCCATCAATCATCTACAGTTAGAAACAATAGCTTCACATCAAGGAACTCACGACATCATCATGTAATGGGATATAGACTCTCCCTAAACTAGTTCATAGTGGGCCCACAAAGCCAACAACCCGAGAAACAATAGATTCGTACCGACAGTAGAGAACTGGGAAACAAGAGACAACCTCAAGCTCAGAATACCTTGAGAATGCACGTCAGCCTTTTTAAACTCGAATCCTGCCATCCCCACCTTCAATAAAGAATTTTGACAACAACCATGAGCATCAGAAGCCTGATGGGGAATTAACCATCAAACCACAATAAATCATACGACTCAATATTTTCCCTAAAGTGATTAACCACCGGTGAGAAGCGATCCAGTCATTAGAAGAAACACTCAAACCCTACGTACCAATACGCGAAGGAACAACGGCAAAAGCTAAGAGAAACGGAACGACACTTGAAAATACTAGAATAGGAACAAAAGCATGTGACTGCGGACTCATTGCCAGGATCGTTATGATCGTATCAACAACATTTGAGTTACTATGGGTCACCTCAATGAAACGACAACATTCAGGTTATGATGGATTTTCGCACCAATATCACTCATTTTCTATTGGTCAAACCCCACGACACATCGGTAGCTACAAGTGAAAAGTATATTCGGGAGATTTTACACCAACTTAATTTCTCTACTATACCTGACCAAGACCTGCATCTCACCTGGGCAGTCTAAACACCCAGTTCTGAACCATCAAAAGTATGTAAGAGTGAGCATAAAAGAAATTGAAGGAAATTTCTATTTTCAGTCAAAGCCGCTTACAATAACAAGTTTTGGCAACCATATAAGGTTTTATGTGTGAACAGCACTACGAGATTATCTATATACGAAATAGAAATAGAGAGGAACTGGTTGGTCGGAATAGATCTCTGCTAGTCAAACAATTCTTGTGCCACAAGTATGCTACATGATCATTGAAAATTTTGTAGTAGTCAGTTTAAGAGATTAGTAAGGTAAACAACCGTTTTTTTCAAAATGTTGAACATATCAACCCAACCTTGTCCACACCCTCAATGAAAAAAAATATACAAAACAAATAAAATAATAAAATAAACAATAATAATAATAACTCAAGGACACAACTTCAAAGAGAAGATATGCAAGTAATCATCTACAACTTTTCGCGTGAAATTTCAAGGACAAAATTTATTTAAGGGGGGTAGATTGTAACAATCCGGTCCGAACCCTAGTAGTAACCTCCTAGATTGTAACAACCTGACCCGAATCCTAATTGTAACAGGCCGAACTGTAACTACTCGCGGAATAATCTAAGCCTAAATCCTAGTATTAGCGATGGATAGATAATGAGAATACAGGTCGCTACAGAAACAATAGAAACCCTAATTAGCCCGAGAAACCCAAAGTGACACGAAATCCTAATTTTAACCCGAAAATCCTAAAATAGATCAAATACTCAATGGTAAAGCCCTAATATTTAAAAAAGTCTCGAAACAGCTTAAATTAAGTAAATAACATAAAATATTAAATTAAAAATCAAAAGTTCTCATAAATAGGGTAAAATGACCATTTTGCCTCAAGTACAGCAAAAAGTTTCAAAAATCTAAAATTTGACACATGGACTCCCAAAATCAGATATTTATATACAATTAATTAATAAAATACAAAATAACAACAAAAATGACCAAAATGGCCTTGCATGGCCGGCCACCTTGGAACTTGTGCCCCAAAAACTACCTTTTGCCTTTTTAAGCTTAAAAATGAGAAACAGATGTATTTAAATTAAGCATTATATTGATCCAACACTTTTTGTACAAGTAATATACATAATAATATAATAATATAACTCAACAAAAATAAGCAAATAACTATTTAAAGTCTCTACACAATAAATAAGTCAAAAAATTAATTATAGTCAAACTACCTTAATTTAACTTAAAAGCCAACACTTATTTATTTAATTGCTATCAAAATTACGATAAATCATGAGAAGACTAAATTAGTTATAAATATATTAATATAATAGGTTTTAGTAGGTTTAGGTACATAAAATTAATATTTTATACATTTATATACACAAAAATGTACCAAAATACCATTTAAAATCCTAATTAAACCCAAGACAAGATTTTTAGTCTCCCAAACACTGTATGGCCGAAATTCACCTGCCCCAAATCTGATTTTTCATACCTCAAGCCCCTCCCACCTTCTATGCAACCAATGAACTTGAAACAAATTCAAAAATTATATTTATATGTAATTATTATGTCTCCATTGTAATTTTTGTTATAAATAACACACCAAACCCTCTCCATTCTCATTCATATTTCGGTTGAGAGTGAGAGTAAGGGAGATCAAAAAGTTTTCTAAGTGTTGACAAAGAAAGAAGGGGAGAAGAAGAAGGAAGGAAGAAATGAGGAGTTAGGGAGGAAGCAAGGAGCAACCATTAGAGCCAAATTCATCTCTTCTTCACCCATTAGAGCATCAAAAGAGGTAACCAACTCCCTTAAACATTCTGATATTCTCCCCTAAGATACCCCTCAATCCATCTTTATAACAAACCCTAACAAAATAAGACAAAGAATGAGTTAAAAAGACGTCATAAAAGTGATTTATGGACTATTTATGTATGAATAAGCTTTGTATGTATTTACATGTGTTTATTTTTTAGTTTTACGGCCTAAACATGTTCTGTAGTTTTGGTTTATGTGAGCTTATAACATGTATGCAAAGAAAATAGGTCACAAATGTACACAACATAAGCTAAGTAACCAAAATCCTAAGTAGCCTGATTTTTTGGACTTACTCACTTTATGCCACCAACTTTAAATCATCATAAATAAATGTAGAAAAATATAATTACATTTATTTTTGTGTCTAGATCTATATGTTTGAGTTATCGTTCATAAAAAAAGGGTTTGAAGTGATTTCGTTGTGTAGAACTCCAGATATCTCATTTTTGCTAAAGAGTGTCACATCTTGACCACTCTGCGTTGCAGACCTAAAAACCTTAAGTTATAATGAGAACCGAGCTTAGGTTAAAACTGAAAACATATAGAGAACATATTAATCTTTCTGTCCACCAAAAATGAGCAAAAAATATTAAGTCTTGATAGGTCAAAAGCCTTCCCAAAGTCACTATTGAGGTTCAATGACTGACAGACCTCTTTGTCGCACATTTTTGTGAGGCCTGAAACCTAACTTTTTAGAAGCTAAATCCAAAGGTGGTAAACATTCACTTTGTAGCTAACATATTAAACTAGTTACTGAGAAAAATCAACCCAAAATACCCTCGGATGATACCCCAAGGGTTTTAAACATTCTCTGTTAAAAACACATTCTGCATATCCTTTTTAGGCTGACTGAACCCTTTTTATAAACTGGCCAAATTCTCAAAAATTTTCCAAATAACTTGCTCTAACTCAAAACCTAAAACTTGTAGATGACACCTTTAACTAGATCCTCACAAAAAATCAGAGCCATATCCCTTGCATTGATGTCCTAAAATCGTGGGCAACAGAGGCCCAATTTCTATGATTTTCTCTGTAAAATGCTGAAGAGTTTTTACTAAAATAAAATAAATGGCCTTTTATTTTAGGAACTGACCTTGGTGATAAATATGAAAGTTATAAAAAATATTTTTATCTAATTGGTGTTAAATGTTTAGAAATTAAATTAATGTCTAAGTACTTCAAAACACAGTCGCAACTTTGAAACTAGCAATTAAACTTGTACCTAAAATTGACGAAGTGTTCGAATGATGTGTCACTTATGAGTCATGCCATGTTTAGTCTCATCCCATGCTTTTGTTAAGTTGTACTTCAAGATACGAGTTATTGTACCATAAGCATCATTGCATTGCATTTAGGGCATCTTGTGGGTTGGGTTTTGTGCGTAAATTATTGGCTAGAGGATTTAGAATAAGGATGGAGGGTTTGGAATAATATCATGATTAGAGAGTCCTTGTTGATGGGGGTGTTGACAATGGGCCATATACGTCTTGAGCCGTATTACGTCCTGAGCCGTATCACGTCTTGAGCCGAACAGCCGCTATACGCTGCTGTGATCAGGAATGCTGATGAACAGGAACCTAACGTACGAGAACGTAGTGGTACCGTTCGGGCCATTATAATGATATGTAGACTTTGGGCCATGTACGTCCTGAGCCGTATCACGTCTTGAGCCAAACTGCTGCTATATGTCGCAGTGATCGAGAACGCTGACGAATGAGAACCTAACGTATGTGAACGTATTGGTGCCATTCAAATTATTATGTTAACTTGATTTACCTTCAGGCCATGAACGTCTTGAGCAATGTTACATCCTGAGCCGTATCACGTCTTGAGCCGAACAGCCGCTATACGCCGTTGTGATCGGGAACGCAGACGAATGGGAACTTAATGTACGGGAACGTAATGATACCATTTTGATTATCATGTTGGATATGATTGACTTTAGGTTATACACGTCGTAAGCCATGTTATGTCCTGAGTCGTGCCATGTCTTGAGCCGAACGTTCGCTATACGGCATCGTGATCGGGAACGTTGGTGTACGGGAGCTTAACATACGGGAACGTAATGGTGTTACTCAAAATTTGATTAGTTAATTTATAATCGGGTTGGGCAACTGTATTGCATTTATCTACGTCACGCACTTGCACAATTGTTCTTACATATGCTTACCTTGTTGACAATGTTAAATTGTCTGTCTATTTGGCCTTAAAATTGTATTGGGTATTATATGATATCTATTGTAGGATATTTTTTTGTGAGTTTGTTAAACGGTTTAGGAAATTTTCTTCTGGGCTTCAGCTCATGGCATTCGTGCCACAGGTAAAGAAGAAGGGTCCTTTGAGGAAGGAGTGTTCGTTGAGAAAGAAAACTACGAAGAAGAGGTAGAGTGGCAGGAGCCGATTAACCCTAACGATGCAGGTTGAAGACGTAGGATGTCTACTTTTTGGATCGTTTGTTTAGTTTTCCACGGACATGATGTAACTTTTGTTAAATTTTCTGGATGACTGTAATCATTAAGCATTTGGAATAAATTATGAACCATTAATGATGTATTAATTATCATTTATAATTATGAATGTTCGGCTAGAATATGTCCCGACATGCCCAGGGAACCGGGTGTCACAGTATGGGCCGACATTGAATGGGCGCTTTAGCAAAGAGTGAGATGACTTCCCTTATTACGGGTTTCCCGAGCCATGGATTGAGAAGAGGACTAACCAGAAGTTGCCATGGTTGAAAATCTTTTTCAGTCCCCAGTTATCTGATAGTGAGAAAGAAGCATAGATATGGCAGATGGGCTTCACTGGAAAGAAACCGACAGACTAGGCAGATCATTGCGAAGAAGAAGATCTAGGTTCTTTCTTCAATAAAGAGATGGCCCGAGTGTGTATAAATAATGACAAAGACAAGGACGTGCTAATGATGGACGCCGATGCACCTGTGGATTGCACTGCACTTGTCGTGGATGCTGCTAAAATAAAAAAAAATTCATTCTTTTGAGTTTTTTCTTATGCATGATGTAACAAATAAGCTGAAAATTCGAGTCTGGTGAGTCTATTTTTATCGAGTCTGTGAATAGTGTCTGTAATGGCGAGTTTGTCGAGAATGCACCTGTTGGCATGCCGAGTCACTTTTTCTTTGAGTCTCAAGCTGTAATCCTCTTTGAAGTTAATGAAATAAAATTATATTTTTCTTACTTCACTGTGCCTCAAATATTTTTGGTTGATTCTGAAAATTTTGACAAATTCGAGGAGGATATCCCCCAACAATTTAAACTTTTAATTGAAAAGAAAGAAGAAATGTGAGCAAAACCTGTAATAGAAAAAACTGTTTTAATAAACCTTAATAATGAAAACGATCTACAATTAGTTCAGGTTGGTTTTACACTCTCTTTGGAAGAACGTGAACAATTAACCTTTTTATTAAAAGAATTTAAAGATATTTTTGCATGGTTCTACGAAGACATGCCCGGCATAGATCCCGACATCGTACAACACCAAATCCCTATTTACCCCGATGCTAACCCCGTCAAGTAGAAGCTTAAAAGAATCAAGCCAGATTGGGCACTTGAGATTAAGGAGGAGGTCATCAAATAGATAGAAGCCGGATTACTTATGGTCAAAGAGTACCCGAAGTGGATTGCTAACATCGTCCCAGTACCAAAGAATGACAGAAGAATTCGAGTGTTCTTTCAGAGTGACAGCAAAAAAGATGCTTGGATTTATGACCACGCAACGAGACATAGAAGTGGATCCATCAAAGATCAAGGCTATCCTCGAAATGTCACCCCTGAAAAATGAAAAGGACGTTAGGAGTTTCTTAAGAAAGATTCAGTTCATTAGCCGGTTTATAACCAAGTTAACTACTACCTGCGAGCCTCTATTCTGATTGTTGAAGAAGGGGGCCAAATTTTAGGCGGATCAACAGTGTTAAGATGCTTTCGAGGCCATACGACAGTACTTGCTGAACCCTTTGATTTTGTCACCACTAGAACCCCGGTAATCCTTTGATACTGTATCTGTCTGTGACTGATTCAGTAATGGGATGTATGCTCGCTAAAGAAGATGAAGCCAAGATAGAAAGAGCGGTCAAATATTTAAGCAAAAAGATGACAGATTGCGAATGTCGGTACACGCCTTTAGAAAATACTTATTGGGCACTGGTTTGGGCATCCAGTAAGCTCCGTCATTACATGCTAGCATACCGAGTCATTCTAATCTCAAGAATGGGCCCACTCAAGTATCTCTACGAGAAGCCAACATTGATAGGAAAGTTAGCTCGTTGGTTGCTAATGCTAGATGAATTCGATTTACAGTATGTCACAAGGAAATCAGTGAAGGGAAGAGCCGCTGTAGAATTTTTGGCCAACCACCCTATTAAAGAAGAGGAAGAACCCGAGTTTGAGTTTCCCGATGAACAAGTTTTGAAAATCGAGAAGGATTTGTGAACGTTGTATTTCGACAGAGCTTCAAACTAATATGGGTACGGGATAGGGATACTCTTCATCACTCCCGATGATCCCATATCCCGTTGCCTTTAAGTTCAGTTTTGAGGTTACTAACAATCAGGCCGAGTACGAAGCTTGCTTAGCCGAATTGGAAGCAGCCTTAGAACTAGGGCAAGGAAGTTGGAATTTATAGGGAACTCAGCTTTGGTTATGTCTCAAGCTAAAGGAGAATGGGAAGTCAAAGAGAAGAGATTGATCCAGTATCACTGAGAGCTCGAAATAATGATTCCTTGTTTTGAGAATGTGGTGTTTACTCATGTCCCGAAATTGCAGAATAAGTTCGCCGACGCCTTGGCTACTTTGGCATCAATGATAGACATACCACCCGAAGTAAGGATGAGTCCCTTGGAGATTCGGCAAAGAGATACACTCGCGATTAGTAATGTTGTTGCTACCCAAGAAGTTAATGATGGACTACACTGGTACCACGACATTTAAAACTTCAGTGAGAAAGGAGAATAACCTAGCCGAGCCAGCAGAAAGGATCAAAGAATTATCAAGAGACTCGCTGTGCAATTTGTGATCAGTAGAGGGAAACTATACAAGGGGGGATATCTGGGAGTTAATAAACGTTGCATTGGCACAGAGGAAGGACACGAATTGCTGAGAGAAGTACATAAAGGAGTTTGCGGGCCTCACATGAATGGAATTATGCTAGCCAAGAAGATTCTGCGCCAATTATACTTTTATATGACAATGAAAATGGACTATCATCAGTTTGTTCAGAGGTGCTGGAAATGTCAAGTTCACGCGAACCTTAGGCATGTGCCACCATCTCAGCTCTATAATATGACGCCATATTGGCCATTTTTCATTTGGGGAATTGACGTGATATGAAAAGTCACACCCAAGGCATCGAATGGATATGAGTTTATTCTTGTAGCAATTGACTACTTCACAAAGTGGGTTGAAACTGCCTCCTACTATGTTCTAAAAGCCTTTCAAGTAACAAAATTCATCAAAGATAATCTCATCTATCGATACGGGGTTCCGCACAAGATAATCTCTGATAATGATTCTCATTTCTAAGGAGAAGTTTTAGATCTTTTGGAGGAGTATCAAATTTTCAGTCATAAGTTTTTTCTTCATATAAACTGCAAACCAATGGAGCCGTGGAAGCTGCTAACAAAAATGTGAAGAAGATTTGCAAAAGATAATAAAAGGAAGCAAAGATTAGTCAAAAAAGCTTCTATTTTCACTTTGAGGATACTGAATATCAATCAGAACTTCTAGCGAGGCAACACCATACGCACTGGTTTATGGAATGAAAGCAGTTCTATCCATATAATTGGAAATCCCGTCTTTAAGGATAATGGCTGAAAGCAATACTCCCGAGTCAGAATAGTAGAGGAACAGATTTCAAACTACTCTTGTTTGATGAAAGGAGGCTTAGGGCATTGTTTCACATCCAAGGATATTAGAGAAGGATAGCTCGGGCATTTAACAAAAAGGTTAAGTCTAGGAACCTGAAGAAAGGCAACTTAGTCCTAATTGGGTCGGGCCTTATCTTATCAAAACCCTTATGTAAGGAGGTGCTGTAAACTAAATTGCGGCCTAATTCCCTCCTCTGGGATACGTAGGCAGCTTCTGTCAAAAGTTCGGCCCAACCTTTGTTTGAAATTCTTCCTAACCATGTTTGAGTAGTTGATCAAATGTAAAAGCTTGTTTTAAATTTTTTTAATAAATCGATTATGTTGCAGAACGAAAACTTGAAGAACAGTTTCAGGAATCGCTAGAATTATAGGAGGAGAAACTTTTATTAAGAAGTTTTACTAATTCAGTCTTGATTCCAAATACAAAAGAGGCTCGCAAGTCCTCATCCTAAAAATCTAAGAAGAAAACAAACAAAATATCGGGCGACAGTGAAGCAGAGTCAAGTCTTTTCTCCTCTTTACATCCTCTCCATGCCTTGCACTGTGCCCTAATTCCGTCCCAAGCCAAGCCTTGTAATCTTCAGAAAGTCCGCTGTCAAACTCTCTACCGACCGACATCCTCAGTCGAGAAAACCAAGCCCGTTGGTATTAACCCAAGAAAGGGGCCCAATATGGAGAACTGTACAGGTGGCTCACAGCAGCATCAAGTCTAATCTGAGTACACCCAAACTGACGAAGAATGTGATATAGGTGATAGAAAATGGCAAGCCTCAAGCCAATTAGCAGGACTCCCGAGTGACCCACACTGGCAGTAGTTATGAGAGATATCTTCAGCCAAGAGCATAGCGAGGAGATGTCCTGCCCAGTCAGAGAGCTCAAATAATCCCTCCAAGCAGTCTCAGTAGAGCAGAGGTGATAAACCCGACGGTGAATAAAGGACTTCACACAATAGCTGTCAGATACAGGCTTCTCCAGCAAGTTCACTTTCTTTATCAGCCAAACCTGAGAGAAATAAAGAAAAAGAAGAGCTGGGTGGAAAAAATCGAGAGAAGTAAAGAAAAATGATAGATGAGTGGAAAAATAGAGAGAAATAAAGAAAAAGGAGAGTTGAGCGAATACATGCAGCAGAAGAGCACTACCAGCGAAATAAAGGGCACCCTCAGTGCGAATTACATCAAGACCAAGAAGCGTCTTAGCAAAAACTAAGGGAACCGGGTCCCGGCCCTTGTGTATCTAATGAGCCACGTCCATCAAAGAAGAACTAGCTTGCCATCAGAAGGTCCCAAGAGGAAACAAGCCAGTAGGCAGATACAAAGAGCGTAGCAATGCTAGAGCTGAAAAGAGAAATTACCAAGAGAACCCCGAGGTCCTAAGCGGTCTATGATCCGTGCCACATTGAGGAATCTATCGTGAGTAATGAGTGAAGCCTCACGTTTGGAATAGCCGTAGAGCTGCATCAACTGATCCTTGGGACTCGAGAAGGGCATAGGAACTATAACCTCCTCTTAGGCCGAAATCCTGAGAATGGCAAAAAATTCCTCCACCGTTGGACACAACTCCTCATGCCCAAAACGGAACACGTGCACATCGGAATCCCACAGTTAGGTTACCCTTTGCAAAAGATGCCAATTGATCCTCATGGTACGTAAGGAGAACAGCG
This sequence comes from Heliamphora exappendiculata, assembly GCA_034768845.1. Taxonomy (NCBI): domain Eukaryota; kingdom Viridiplantae; phylum Streptophyta; class Magnoliopsida; order Ericales; family Sarraceniaceae; genus Heliamphora; species Heliamphora exappendiculata. Next base: position 46,247 of record JAOTRH010337171.1, read on the forward strand.
CATCTAGACCAAAGTTGAGAAAGTTCTTACACTCCACCGAGGAGAAGTCACCCATCTAAGCCAAAAGAGAGTTGTTGTAGGAATAAGCCATGGAGAAGACCAAGGAAAATATAAGGTATCCAGAATAGTGGGGTCTGGACTATGGGGGCCCTTTTATAGAGCCAAAATGGAGGGAGCCACAGAATCTTCTCTGAGTTTCGCGCCAAAAAGTATTGTCATGGCCACCACCTTTTTCTTACGGCCGTTATCTTCAAAAGTCACGGCTATCCTTAAATATCACGTCCATGCATTCCCAATCTCCAGGCCACCAACTTTTCTTCATAAAAGTTCAGGCCGCTACTTTTAAAACCCATGGCCGTGAATTCATTTCTTATGGCCACGACTTTTTCTGTGCAGAAATTTTACCAGCCTGCCCCTATTTTGCCAACATGCCCCAAGTTGTCATTAAGAACCCGTAAGCAACTCTCAACGTGGAAACAAATTTATAGGGTCAATTCTCAACTCATAAGTCATATATCATGCGTATCAAAGGTTTAAGCAGTCAAAAATTATTTTCATAATAAAAATGAAAGAGTCACATGCATCCATAATAAGTTAAGTGTAAACTAAGGGACACGAGAACCCCATCCACCAAAACAATGTGTGAGCAAATGTATCAAAGCGATCTGTATACGGTTGTAGACACCCCAATTTGACCAAGCCGAATCTTAGGCACCGGTCTCGAATGTGCTCCAATGACAAAGAAATGAGAGCTATGCTCAAAGTTACTCCCAAGTAAATGAAATCACAAATTTGGTCCAAAATCCAAGAAAACCACCAAAAACCCTCAAGCTATAACATTTCTATCCTCACGGCCGCCACCTTTTTGAAAACCTTAAAGCAGGTTGTGTCCTTGATATCGCGGCCGCTACCTTTTTAAAAACCCTAAAGCAAGCCGCGACTTCTTTTGTCACGACCGCCACTTTTTTTGAAACCCTAAGCCTAGCAGCGACTTTTAAAAGTCACGGCTATCCTTTTCATCACCATAAAGGTAGTGGCTGTCACTATGTAAAAGTAAAAAGGTAACGACCGTCACTTTTACTCCATTTTGGACAGGTGGACGCATTCCAGAACGGGTCTGTGTTGCCCACTTTGCCTATAAATAGGCGACGATTCCAAGCAGAAACAAAAGGAAGAAGAACCTGAAGGTCCAAACTCTGCCCAAATACACCCACACCCAATATTAAAAGGAAGAAGAATCTGAAGGTCCAAACTCTGCCTAAATACACCCCCACCTGATATTTTCCTATCCATTCCATACTTTTTGAGCCTTGTTCGTGATCTTTCTTGCGTTGAAAGAGTTCGTAGAGCTCGTATTGGCTTGGAAATAGCTTATTCTCGCCCCCGAGGGGCCATTCAAGGTGGATATTCACACGAGGTAACCTTAGGAACCCACGACTCTTCTATAAACCCTCATTTTCTTCCTCCGAAGGTGTCGTGGATAAGGTTTCCATTGTTTTTATTGTTTATTCATCGTTTATTTTGATCTAAGCATTGTTCCTTCAAGTTTTCATTATAAACAGTGTATTCATAGCTTTCTATTTCGTATATTACAGTCGCTTTTATTTTGTTTTGATGTTCACAAGCACATTGAGTACGTCAAAAGCTTTCTAAGGTTCTGGAACATGACGGCCGCGACCTTCTAATGTCACGGCCGTGTGGTTTTTGCACTTGGCCGACACATTTATTCATTCCTTTCTCACGACCGCGATATCTCGCTATCACGACCGTGACATTTATTTCAAGGCTAAAAATTTGATAACTCCTTTCAAAACTCTCTGATATTCATTTATTTCAAGATTTTCTCCCTTTTTCTTATTTTGTTTTGCTTTTTCCTTCTGCTATACCTTTAGTTCATGTTCTTGCTGGATAATGAGTGGTAGGCCTAGCCTAGATCGAATGGGTTACAGTCTCCATTCTATACATCCCATTCTTCTGTACGTTCTATAGTTATAAAAACATAATAGCTGTGACCTTACGATATCACGACTGTGTATTTTATTAAACTCACAGTAACAACTACCAGTTATTTTCAACGGTCGCTGCTTTCATTTCCATGTTTATCACGGCCACCTTATCCTCTTGCTACGACTGTGAGGTTTTGTAAGGCCAGTGATATGAAAAATGTGTTTCAAGCATTCTGTTATTCATTTTAATGACCTATATGTCTTATTTTGAGATATTTCTTGTATAAAGGATGAAGGGTGGTGGATCTAACCTATAATGAATGGGTTATGGTCTCTGTCTTACATGTCCTATCTATTTAAGCCTATTTTAAACCTTATATGATGATTTTATCCTCTCTGGATCCTTAAAAAACCTCAGCCGCAATCTTTTGTTCTATACTTGTTATGACCACGACATCCTTTTTGCTATGGCTATGAGATTATGTGAAGCCAGTAACATGTAAACTGCATTTATGTATTCTGTTTTTCATTTTAGTATCCTAAACATTCTATTTCTAGATATATTGCTTCGTAGGGATAAAGGATGGTAGATATAACCTAGAATAAGTGGGTTATGGTCTCTGTCCTATATATCCTATTTATTTGACCTCATTTTAGACCATGTATGCTAAGCACATTTTTCTGAACCCCAAAATACCTTGGCCGCAACTTTTATTTGTCACAGCCGTAACATCCTACATCTTAGTTTCTCGCAGTAACCCTATTGTTGTTACGGCCACAACATTGGTTGCAACGGTTGTGAGTTTTTTGTATGTCCAGTAGGTAAAAAATAGCGCTTAAATCTTTTCTATTTATTCTGTGTAACCTGTACATAGCATGTTAAAGACAGAAACATTGTTGCATGACCCTGCATATTTCTCGTTTTGCTTTGCTCAAACGATACATGTGGCATATCTAGAAATAATAACCAAGTTGCATGACCCTAGGATCGTAGTTAGGTTTTTGTTTCTTTTCTTGCTTTTGTTTGAACTCTTTTTAACCTCCCGTTTTGTATATGTTGCCTTTAAAAAGTTTACAACAAGAACCAATCTTGACAAAGTAGAGGCCAACCTTACAGTTGAGCAAAAATGGTGCCTAACACCTTCCATTTTCGTACCTTAGCCTCCGAATCCTTTTTTTCTCTAATATGTTTTTAAAAGACTCGCAACCTTCTTTTTGTTTTTCTTAGTTTTTCTAAAAAATTAAGTGGCGACTCCATTTTTCTAAAAAGGGCACTCGGATACCTTGGATTTTCTTGTTTTAGAAAGAAAATAACATTTTTTAAAAAATAATAAATATCCAGTGTACCCTTCATCAGATAAAATGCCGGCAACAATATGTCGAGGTACAAATCAATAGGCACACAGGCCTAAGAGGTGGTGTACCAGAGCAATGTATAAGAGGTGATCTATTAGTGCAGTAAATCAAAGCAGTGTATCAGTGTAATGTATCAAAAATGTGCATGAGGAATGTATGACGACGTGCATGCAGGCCCAAGCAAAGAATAGGCTCGCAAGCCTCCAAGAATAATGAAAAAGATAAAAGAAGGGGATCAGTAGTGGGCAGCATCAAGATGGTCACTCTTATCTGGTCTTCTTTTTTCGAGCCACGTAACCTCTCGGGGATGACGACCAAGTCTCCTCCTCCTCCAAGCTAGCCACGATTAGTGCAGTGCTGGGAGTCTGGGCTCGAGATTAAGAAGTAGCAGCAGCAGCAGAAAAAGCAACAGTAATAGAAGTAAAAGCAGAGGTCCTAGAAAAAAGTACAACTGGTGCAGCTGGGGCAGCCGGTCGCACATGACCTCCACGAGTTCTCAGACCTCTACCCTGACCATGCTAAAAGAAGAAAGCGGCACCTCAAATAACAATATATGGGCAGAATGGAAAGTACAAAAAGGTAAGATAGAGCAAAATGATGAACATACCATACCAAGGCCACCCTGGGGAGCAGGAGGCTCCATACCCTGATCCCGAAAGGCAGTATCCCAATGCTGAACCAGCATCTTCCGGCCGATGATGAGCCGGAGGCACTGGTCACCCCACTTTCGAGGCAGCTATCAAGAAAATGACCACATCAGTACATATAGATATGAAAGCTAGTATGGAAAGTAAAGATAGACAAGGAAAGAATGTTGTACCTGCTCCACACTAGGAGGAAGACGTAACTCTTGTGCTGTCGACTCGGGGATCTGGATCTGATGAAGATTCCTGTCCACAAAGGTGTCCACTATCCAAGACAGCACGGGAAAGGTTTCTTTGGCAGGACCAGGGGCAGCAGGAAGAGGAGCCCGCACAGTAGCACGAAGCCCCATGGACCACATGAACCTCTCTCAGGCAAAGACTGTATAGTCACGATCCTCATCCTCGATCAACGTAGCAGCGTCGATACCCATCATGGCACGAATAATCTCAGCCATACAAAGGGTGTCGGTCTGACGCATCCCGACCGGAGGTGTCCTCGGGATATAAAAATGGTCATACCCCAAGGACTGCCGAACCACACGCTCACCTAGGTACCACTCTCTGCAAAATGGCCCCTCAACTAAGACGTAAGTCTAGGTAACCACTCGACTCCGTATCAAGTCGGCACCAGCTAGCTCCCCCATGCCAACCCAGATATCCCAGCGAACTTGAAATGTGAGGAAACATGTCAGCAAGCAGTATATACAGAGAATGGGAATGAACATGAGCATGAGGGATGTACCCGATTAGGAGTAAACGTGTCCAAGAAATAGCAGTCGTTATCCAAGTCCTTCCCGCCGAGCTTCGTACCCCAATATTAGGGGTTCATAGAGGATCATCACAAGAATTCACCAGCTGGTGCATACCTAGGAACTCATAAGCCCAGAGTTGTAGAGAGTTAAGGAAAGATCACTACAGTTGAAATAGATGTGCAAATATGTAAATAGAAGAGGAAAGCAAGGATAGAGAACATAGATGTACCTCCTAGATGCACCAATACCCACATATGCTCATGTCAGAGATCCGGGTGGCAGCCCTCATATATCTATAGAGGGTAGCCAAGGCGGCTCCCCCCCAGTCGTATGTACTAATGCTATCCATCACCATCATAGCAGCGAGGTAGTGTAGGTGCACCCTGTTCTCTAAGTTCGAGAATAGGGTTATCCCAAACTTATAGAGAAGGAATGCATGCGCCACCCACTCGAAATGACAGGACTCAGAGCAGACGAAGTGTCGAAATGTCTTCTTCAGCCAAGTGTATCGGATGCTCCCCTTGTCAATGGATGGGGGCACCTGGCCGAGGAAGTGGGTGAAAGCTACAGGGGGCTCTGGCCGATATCATAATCAAATGGGATTAGGTCGCCGCCCACCTGAATCCTAGTAATGAGCGAGAAGTCAAGAGGAGAAAGGGTAACCTCAAAAGTGGGCAGATGAAAAGTGTTGATGGTGTTCCACCATCTCTCGGTCAAAGCTGTGAAAGAGACCCTGTCATTGCTGGTCCCCTCTAGCATAGTGATGAAGGTGTCGAAGCCCGCCCGGTCAACAATCTCCCTGCTAGGTGGAGGGAGGGCCATGTACCACTCCGAAACTTTGGAGGATCCACTGAAACCTCGAATATGAAGTCTCTCTTGAAACGAAAACAAATCAAATGAATCAGTAAATAGGAACAATAACAGAATCAAAATCAAAATGAGCAAAATAGATAACTGAAACGAAGTTCTTCACAAGTTCTTTATTTTATCCAGCGTACGATAATCGAAATGACAAGCCCACCAAAATAGATCCCATAACAAACCACTTTCAAAAATTCAAGTTCCAACTAAATCCAAAATTTGTTTTCAACTCTTAAAAGACGGTGACGTGATTCAGTCCACTTCAAACTCAAAATTCTATTAAAACCAATTTTGTTTCAAACGAAAAACAAAACCTTACAACCAATGATTCATTGCACACAATCCCAAAACAAATTCCAATTTTAAACATTAGGATCCAACCTCAAAGGTTCAAGTACAACTCTATTCCAATCTAGTTCAATTCAAATCAAAACCCAACGTGCCCCGACACGAGATCCAACCAATTCACTTCAAACTCATTAAGATTCGTTTCAAAATTCAAAGTTCGATAAAACTCAAATTGACATCCAATCTCAAGTCAATCCAGTTTCTAAGTTCGACTCAAGCACAACCCAAACCCACAACTCGACATGGTTTCCATCCAAAGTCAATCCATATCCAAGAAACATTTTAATCAAATTTTGTTTAGATTCGCTTTCAAACTCAAACACGAGGTTCAAACAAGTTCACGTCCAATCTAGATTTTAACATGATAAGCCTCATTTTCAAAACGTGATTAATTTCAACCGAACTTCCATTTCAAATCCAAACTAAATCCAAACCTAAAAAACCAAGCTCAACCTAAAAGTCAATCTCAAAAATTCATTCTCTACGAGTTCCTTTTTCAACTAAGATTAAAGGTTCGTTTCATCCACGTTCAAAGGTTCGTTTCATCCACATGAAAAGGTTCATTTCTCAACCCAAAAGTTCAATTCAAATCCAAGTTCAAAGTATTGTTTTAACACAAGATTCAAAGTTTCTTTTCGAAGTTTTGTTTTAACTCAAGATTCAAAGTTTTGTTTCAACCTAAGTTCAAGAATTCATCCAAGTCCAAGGCTAACTCAAGTCCAAGTTCAAAAGTTTCGTTCTAATCCATGATTCGAAGTTCCGTTCCGTCCAATGTTCAAGGTTCGTATCGTCCAAAGTTTATCCAAGTTTCCAATCCGAGCCAAGGTTTAACCTAACCAAGTCTCAAATCCATTATTTAATTTCAATTCATTTCTAATCCAACTCAAAGTGTCCAATATCAACTTAAGATCAATTCAATTCTAACTCAACAGCAACAAATTTTGAATAACCAAAAGTAACCAAGTTCGATATTCAAATAATGTTCAAATAAAGAAAGAAATTATTCAAGTTTTTGGATTACCTTGAGGTTCATAGCCGAGAAGTGGTCCTCACGACGGCGGAGGAAAATCTCACGCTCTGCAATCACGTTCGGGATACTAAACCTCTTCATAGCCAATTTTCGCAACCAGTGATGAAAAGGAATGTATGTGACCAGGGCGAAATGTTTCGGCATGCCCAGAACACCACCGGAAGAGCATCCTCATCACCTGCACCACCACCACCTTCGGCGCCACCTGCCGCCACTCCATTGCCGTCACCACCTCCTCTATGACCCATGCCACGCCCTTGCCGCCATCGCCTCCTCTTTGGCCACCGGCCACACCCATACCACCACCACCACTACCGCCGGCGCCACCCTTCGCGCCGACAAAGCTGAAACTGCCACTCACCATGGCAAAGAAAACCACGAATATGAACAAGAGCAAGAACATCCTTGTAGCTGAGGGTGTGAGTGAGAAAGAGAGAGGGATAGGAACGAGAGAGGGAGAGAACGTGAGAGAGAATGGGAGAAATGAGAAAGTCGAAGAGAGTGAGAGCGAAGAGCTCGCGCGAATGAACCTTTTTTTGAACTCCTCTGCTATCGACCTTGTGGCCGCGAGGGCTACCTCTTTTAAAGCTCGTGGCCACAACATCTGAACTTGTTCCGCAAGTTTTGATTCTCACGGCCATGACATTTCTAAAAGGTTTCATACGGCCGCCAACTTTAAAGGCCCAAGCTGCTAATATCCTAGGGTTAATAGTTCAGGCCACAAGTTTTAAAAGCAATGGTTGCTTTATTTTTCATGCCACCATCTTTTGAGCATTTACCCTTGAGTATATGCAACTCTTGTTTTGGTTTGTTTAGCCAAAACTCTTCTTTTTAGCCCCTCTTGAAATTATAGCCGCCCCAAAAGTGTTCAGTCATCCTCATGACCTTAAACTGACTCTTTAGTCCTCCTCAAGACCTTAAACTGGCCCTTCAGTCCTTTCATGACCTAAAATTGATATTTACCTCTTCGGTCCTCCTCAAGACTTTAAACTGACTCTTCGATCCTTCTCAAGACCTTAAACAAACCATTCAGTCCTTTCATAACCCAAAACTGATATTTACCTCTTTGGTCCTCCTTAAGACCTTAAACTAACCCTTCAGTCCTTTCATGACCTAAAATTGATATTTACCCCACAGGTCCTCCTCACGACCTTAAACTGACTCCCCGGTTCTTGCATTACCTAAAATTATCCCAAAAGCATTCGGTTCTCCTCATGACCTTAAACTAACTCTTTGGTCCTCCTCAAGACCTCAAATTGACCCTTCGGTCCTTCCATGATCTAAAACTACTATTTACCTCTTCAGTCCTCCTCAAGACCTTAAACTGACCCTTTGATCCTTTCATGACTTAAAATTGGTATTTACCTCTTCAGTTCTCCTCAAGACCTTAAACTGATCATTCGGTCCTTTCATGACCTAAAACTAATATTTACCTCTTCGGTCCTCCTCAAGACCTTAAACTAACTCTTCCGTTCTCCTCATGACCCTAAACTGATCATTCGATCCTTTCATAGCTTAAAACTTATATTTACTCGCTGGTCCTCCTCACAACCTTAAACTGACTCTCCGGTCCTTGCATAACCTAAAACTATCCCAAAAGTGTTTAGTCTTTCTCGTGACCTTAAACTGACTCTTCGGTCCTCCTCAAAACTTTAAACTGACTTTTTTTATCCTTTCATGATCTAAAATTGATATTTACCTCTTCGATCCATCTCAAGACCTTAAACTGACCATTTAGTCCTTTCATGACCTAAAATTGATATTTATCCCTTTGATCCTCCTCATGATCCTAAACTAATCTGTCGGTCCTTCTCATGACCTTAAATTGACTTTTCGATCCTTTCATGACCTAAAATTAGTATCTACCTATCTGGGCCTCCTCATGACCTTAGACTAACTATTCGATCCCATTCATAACCTAAAATTGATCGTTGATGATCTTCGGTCTGTGTTGTGACCTTAAACCCTTGTATGTTCACATTGTACATGTTTGCATCATATCATATCTGTCATGCATCATGATTAGCCTATTTTCACCATATGTATTACCCTACGAACTACGACCGGTCTGATCCCTTGCAATGGGGTACGTAGAAAGCTTGATAGAATTCGAGCGCGACCACGCTTTTTTGTATATTTTGTTTATGCCTAAGATTGGAAATTTATTCAATCGATTTGTCTCTGGAGTTTTGAAATTTACTTGCATCACAAGTTGTTGCAAGCTCTGTCAAAGAGGGGCAACTGTAGGCATCCCAATTTGACCAAGTTAAAACTTAGGCACCTGTCTCGAATGCTCTCCAATGATGAGAACATGGGAATTGTGCTCAAGGATACTCCCAAGCAAGCAGAGTCAAAATTTTGGTTCAAAACCCAAGAAACCACCAAAAACTTTTAGGTCGCGACACCTGATCCTCACGATCGCATCCTTTTTCAAAAATCCTATAACAGGCCGTGTCCTTACTCTCACGGCCACCACCTTTTTGTGATCCTAGAACAGGCCGCGACTTAATTTTTTCATGACCACCACTTTGTTGAAACCCTAAACCAAGCCGCGACTTTTGAAAGTCACAGATGTTGCTATCATTGTCGTAAAGGTAGCGAGTGGTACTGTACAAAAGCATAAATGTAGCGGCCGCCACTTTGACACCTTTTTGGACATGTGGCAGCATTTCAGAAGACGTCTAGGCTCCCACCTTGCCTATTAATAGGCACCCATTTACATATAAACAAGAGAGGAGCAACCTGTATACCAAAACTCTGCCTGTTTCAACTCCAACCCAATATTCCGATACCCATACCATACACTCCAAGCCTTGTTCATGGTTTTACTTGCATCGGTGAGACCTTGGAGCATAATTTTCTTGGTGATACTCAATTCTTGTATCCGAAAAGGCATTCGAGGTGGTTATTTATACGAGGTAATCTTAAGAAGCCACGACATTTTTATAAACCCTCATCTTCTCTCTCCCGGGGGTGTCGTGGTTAAGGTTTCCATTGGTTATTTGTTCTCTTGATATTCATCTCAGTCAAAGCATGCTCATATAAGTTTTCTTTGTTAAATAGTTTATTTATAACCTTCTGTATTGCATAACACGGTATATTTAGATTTATTTTTACGTTCACTAGCATACTGGACACAAAAAACTCTGTGGTTTTAAAAACTTGATGGTAGTAACCCTTGGTTGTCACAGTTGTGTGTTTCGTTGAGCCTAAAATAACGGCCATTATGTATTTTCTTTTAGCCCCACTTTTTTTTTCTTTATATTTTTCATGGCCGCCACATCCTTTTGCTACGACCGTGAGATTTCATGAGGTCAATGACAAGAAAACTGTATTTTAAGTATTCTTTCATCTATTTTAGTGTTAGTATATTCTGTTTCTAAAAATGTCACTATAAGAGATGAAAGATGGTAGATCTAGCCTTGATAAAGTGAGCTATAGTCTCTATTTTGAGTATCTCATTTATTTTGAGTTTCTTTTGAATTTTATATGCTGAAAACCCTTCTGACCTCAAAAATGCTTAGGCCGCAACCTTCAATTGTCACGGCCGCAACATCCTACTTCTCATTTTCTCACAGTAACCCTAAATATGTCACGGCCGCATATTTTGTGGCTCATTTCATCATAGAAACAACATTAGTTGGTACGGCCATGAATTTTTTGGATGTCCAATAGCTTAAAAATAGTTTCTAAATCTCTTATGTTCTTTATGTACATCAAGTATATAGCATATTAGAGACAGAAACACCATTGCATGACCATTAGGCTTTTACTTGGTCCATCTAAGATTTCATCACATGTTTTTCGATTTGCTTTGCTTAAACAACACATGTGGTATGTTTAGAAATGGTAATCAAGTTGCATGACCCTAGGATCACAGTTATGATTTTTTTTCTTTGTTCGCTTTCGTATGAACTCCTTTTAACCTCATGTTCCATAAATGATACCTTAGAAAAGTTTAAAACAAGAACTAACATTGACAAAGTAGAGGCCAACCTCACGGTTGGGTAAAAAGAGTGCCTAACACCTTCCTTTTTCGTACCTTAACCCTCAAATCCTATTTTTCTCTGATTACGTTTAAAAGGACTTGTGGTCTTCTTATTTTTTTTTATTTTTCTCAAAAATCAAGTGGCGACTCTATTTTGTTTTAAAATGTGCTCGAATATCTTGGATTTTTTTATTTTAAAAAGAAAGAATATGTTTTAACGAATAATAGATATCCGGTGCACCATTCCCCCTTCTTTCCCAAATGCCCGCAGTAACAAAATAGTATCAGAGCTCCAAGTAGGAATACCTTTGAGCCATGGGAAGTGGCTACGCCACCTTGTGATGATGATGTTTGTGATTAATAGGTTTGTGTTAACATGCATATATTATGTTGACTTGTTTTTATGACGAGAATATGTAATAAGTTGAAGTATTTATGTTATATGTTATGTGGGCATGGGGGTAAGACCTTGGGAATGGGTGTCTTGCCTATAGTGTTTGGTCAACTAGTTTGGAGGTCAAGTTAGAAATGCGTTTGATCGATGCAGCATCTAATGAGAAATCTAAACAATTTAGCCATATTAACATGTCATTCCTTTTGGTGCTCCTCGTTACGTGGAATTGGTTAACGTGATTTTGGGTGTTGCATGATTACTTTATTAAAGTAGATGCTATGGCTTGCCCTAATGTTGATTAGTCTTCTTTTTACATAGAAAGCTACGATTTTGAGGCAAGGTAGAGGTCGTGGTCGCAGCAGGGGTCACGGGTTTGCTCTTGTTCCTGAAGGTGGGGATGCGAATGTCTCACCAAAACAAGTAAGAGGTGTAAATATAATACGTGAGATGGTTAATGTCATGTGACAACTAACCGAGGCAGCGAGAGGTGGAGCTAGAGCTCTTAAACCTAGGGCAACGTCAGCGATGAGTGAGTTTCAGTGCCTAGATCCTCCAACGTTTAGCGGAGACCCTAACCCTAAGGTGGCCACGGAGTGGCTAGATCTTGTTACGAGAATCCTCGATACCTTACAAATCGCGGAGGAAGACCTGGGGGTGTCTTTTGCTACTTTTCAGCTACAAGACAATGCACATGAGTGGTGGAAGTTTACTTGAATGACCGTTGGTGGAAGTCTACTTTTCAGCTTCTTTGAGGCCTCCTGTTGTGTTTTAGAAAAACTTCATAGTTTTCTTTTGTTTTATTCGTAGAGTTTGAGATTTGTGTGCCCTCCCTTTTATTTTCAAAAATTGTGTAACTCTAAAACTAAAGTAATGACGAATTCTCACTTTATGTTTAAGATGGTTTAAATTTATCCAAAGTTGGAATGACTTTGTTATCAAAATTCAAAAATAAATTTGCGTTGGTCTTACTCAGATTCTAAGATGGTTAAGAACGAAGAATGTGGCTGGACTTCTTAAAAGAAGCTGCCTACGTATCCCAAAAGGATGGAATCAGGCCATAACGTAGTTCGGGCTCGATTTTTACTCGGGTATTGACATTCTTCTTTTGTAGTGCTCTAACTTTTGTCAAGGTTAAGTCCCTGAGTTTCCATTCTCCTCTTGCTTGTAAAACTACCAGTGCCGAATCTCCAATGACCTCTAACTTTCTTGCCCCTAGTTCTAAGGCTGCCTCCATTCCGGCTAAACATGCTTCATACTCGGCCTGATTGTTGATTATTACAAAATTGAGCTTTAAGGACAAGGGTACGTGTGATTCGTCAAGAGTAACAAGGACTTTTATTCCATAGCCATATTGATTGGACGCGCCATCAAAATATAAAGTTCACTTGTCATCCCCGACTTTCATCAGTTGTTCGTCAAGAAACTGGAACTCTGTGTCTTCACCTCCTTCCACTGGCTGATCGGCCAAGAATTCTGTCACTGCTCTGCCCTTGACTGACTTTTGGGTGATATACTGAAGATCAAATTCTGATAACAACAACAACCATTGAGCCAACCTTCCTGTTAGCGCCGATTTTTCAAACAGATACTTCAACGGGTCCATTCGGGAGATGATATTCACTGTGAAAGACAACATGTAGTGCCTCAGTTTTTGAGAAGCCTAAACTAAGGCCCAACACGTCTTCTCCAATGGTGTGTATCGCATTTTCGACCCTATCATCTTCTTGCTTAAGTAGTAAACGGCATTTTCAATTTTAGTTTCACCTTCTTGCGCCAGCATACATCCCATAGCTGAATCAGTCACTGACAAATAGAGGATCAGTAACCTATCAGGTTTGGAAGGAGTTAGAACATATGGATTTTGCAGGTACCATCGCGCAGCATCAAAGGCGTCTTGGCATTTCTGATCCCATTCAAACTCAACTCCTTTCTTCAACAGACAGAAGAGCGGCTCACAGGTAGTTGTCATTTTTGCAATGAATCGATTGATAAACTGTATTTTACCTAGAAAGCCCCCTAACTTCTCGTTCGGTTCTTAGAGGAGGAATTTCTAAGATTGTCTTGATCTTTGAAGGATCTACTTCGATACCCCATTGAGTGATCATAAATCCAACCATTTTTCAAGTGGTAACCCCGAAGGCACACTTTTATGGGTTGAGTCGCATCTTGTACTTTCGAATCATTTTGAATAACTTTTGCAGTGCTACAATATGGCCGTCCTGATCCTTAGACTTGATTATCATGTCGTCCACGTACACTTCGACCTCTTTATGTATCATGTCATGTAATAAGGTAGTGGCAGCCCTTTGATAGGTCGCCACTGCATTCTTCAAACTAAACAGCATTACACGATAACAATAGGTACCCCAAGACGTGGTGAATGTCGTTTTCTCTCTGTCCTCGAGATCCATCAGAATCTGATTGTACCAAGAGAAGCCATCCATGAATGATAACAAAGCATGCCCCGCGGTACTGTCTACCAAGACGTCAATATGTGGCAGCAAAAAATCGTCTTTTGGGCTAGCCTTATTGAGATCCCAAAAATCCACGCAAACACGGACACGGTCGTCCTTCTTTAAAACTGGTACGATGCTGGCAACCCACTTCGAATATTCAGTTACAATCAGGAATCCGGCATTGATCTATTTGGCAACTTCTTCTTTAATCTTCAGAGCCCATTCTGGCCGGATCTGTCTTATTTTTTGTTTGACCGATTTAGCATCGGGGTATAGAGGGATACGGTGTTGAACAATATCAAGATCAATTCCAAGCATATTCTCGTAAGACCATGCAAACACATCTTTAAATTCTTTTAATAAAGTTATTAATTATTTTTGTTCAACCGGGGATAAAGAAGAACTAATTTGCACATTTTGTGGGTGCATTTCATTATCCAGATTTATTGATAAAGTTTGTTCAATTAGTGGTTGGATACGCATTTTTTCTTCTCTTTTTATTAAAAATTTTATTTTTTCGGGAATATCCCCATCGAATTCAAAATCGTCAGCAAACGTATGAAATAAATCAAACAAAGCAGAGTAATCAGAAATCTCGTTCATTTCATTGAAGGAAGAAAGAATTACAAACTCGAAAGCATCGACAGGGGAGGTGCATAAACAGGCGTGCCCTCAATCACAGATTCAAACTCAGACTTGGACCCAGAACAGACAATATGTACATCAGATGACTCGATGGCTCAATTCTTTATTTCTTTTGCGGTTGCGTCGACAATGAGCTTGGTGCAATCGGCTGGTGCGCTGAAACCCATCATGAAGTAGTCCGAGTTGGTTACTTGCAGCTGTGCCATCTTTTCATTGAACAGCACTTCCATGTCAGTACCATCAAGCTAGTCGGCCCAACCTTCCTCTTGGACCTTCTTTTCCTTTTCTTTCCCTTCCACTGTCTCTTTCTCTTTCGTGTCAGACAATTGATGGCTAAAAAAGATCTCCAACCCTGGCAGCTTTTAATTGGTTTCTTCGTCGATCCACAGCTCTGAAAAACCACAATACGGGAAATCTTTCCCTTTCTTGACGAAGTACCCATTGAGCGTACCAGAATAATTGGCCTTTCGTCCCCTTCTAGGCCCTTCCAGATCTTCTTCCGTTGGTTTATACCCAAGACCAAAACGGTGCGAAATTGGCAATACCTGAATGGGCTCCGAGATTTCCTGCTGCTTGCGTCCTAATCCCATGCTAGGGAAGGACATTTTTCTCATCATTGTTACAGCCCGCGGGTTGACATACATTTCTTCTTCATTTATCAGCATCTGAACAGCCTGTGCTTCATCAAATCGAAAACCACTTAGCAACACTTCATCTTCATTATATTGAACTTCCAACAGAGTTGTACCCGCTCCTCCTCTTGGGGGATGAATGTTGTCCTTCCTGTGAATAGTCAGAACTACCATATTTCTTATTAGTTTTAGTTTCTAATGGAGAGCGGATGGCATGGCCTGAACATTTGGGTCATGCAACCAAGGTCTACCCAACAACAAGTTGAAAGACGCTGGTACATCTAGTACATGGAACTCAATCGACGTTTTCAAAGGCCCTACTGATATCGCAAATGACACCAGTCCCAGTGCATCCCTCCTTGTGTTGTCATAAGCCCGGACTCCTTGATTGCTCGGTGTGAATTGCTCCGTCTTTAGTCCTAAACAAAGTACTGTTCTGAGCGGACATATATTTAATGCAGACCCGTTATCGATAAGAGTCACAGGGACCCATTTATCCAGGCACTTAACGGTGATGTGTAGCGGCTTGTTATGATTTCTTCCCTATGTTGGCAGATCTTTGTCGAAAAAAGAAATAACCTTTGGTTCAGCCGCCGGTAGAATGAGTCCAATCAGCTGCTCTAGGATTGCCTCTATTGGAACGCTGGCTTTATTTAAAACTTTTAGTACAGCTTGTTTGTGTTTGTGCGAGGCCATCAGTAGCCCCCAAACGCTGATGTTAGCTTGTGTCTTCTTTAACTGTTTTAACACTGCATCATCTTCTTCTTGTTCTTTCTCCTTTTCTTTCCCACATGGTTGCCCATTTTCTAACTGGGCTGGCTTGAAATGTCGCCCACTTCTGGTCAGATGTTTTATCTCTTCCTTTGGGTCCCATAATCAAGTTATTTCATCACCGGTCTGTCGTACTTCGTTCACAGGCGAAGGGCTTTTAAACGCTCACAAATCGCCCAAATCACCGATTTCCATTCTTCATTTCCTCTCTTCATCATCTAATAGAGCTCATGTATTGTCGACTTTCTCCTAGATGTCTTTCTCGATAAAATTTACTTCTTATTCCCGAGTAGTCCAGAAATCAATCCATTCTACTCTATCTGATTTCAGCATGATTCTTACCAGCCAGTAAGACTGCATTTCATCAACATATATTTTCTCTTCAAAAAGCTGGGGAAGAGTGATTCCATTGAGCACATGACCAAACCTATAAGGTCAAGTCGGGTAATCCAATGGCCAGTCATCCTCTTCATTGCGCTCCTCCTCTTGTTGAAAGATTTGGATTATCGGTCGATACCATTTTCAGGCATTATCATTCTATTCTTTCATCTTGTCTCGACTGCCTCTAACCATCATGAATGAGCATGCTGTCTGATCCTCAGTTATTGAAACAGATGGCGTGGTAGGTGTGCTGAACAGATGTGCGGACTTGGGTCCTCAGATTCCGCCAGAGACATGTAATTTACCCCCAGCCTGCCTAGCATGATTCGGCAATAGGTTAGTAGTGACATTCGATTTTGGGGTGGCAAATGATAACGGGATCACCTTGTTCTCAATGAGATTTTGGATCTCATGTCAGAGTCTCATACATTTATCAGTTAGGTGCCCATGACTTTGGTGGAATGCGTGGTATTGAGAAGCATTATACCTGTGCGGTAGGGGATCTGGTACAGGCATGGGGTCCAATGGCTTAATGAGCCATTTCTCGATGAGTCGATTCAGGGCGGTGGATAATGAAATATTGAGGGGAGTGAACACCCTCATTGGCCTTTGTTGCTGTTGATTGTTATCTAACTATTGAGCGTTCTTTGATTGCTCGGCGAAAGAGGATGGATTCAGCAAGTTTACCTCGTTTGAACGAGACACGAGGTTGGTGGCAGCAGATTAGTTTTGGTTATTTGTGGAGAAGGTCCTCTTAGGTTTCTGGCTTGGCTCGGCTTTTTCAATATCCCTAGACTGGATTGCATCTTCTATCTGAACCTCGGCATCATACAACTGCTCGAATGTGGATAGTGGCTGCGTGATCAGATAACGTTTCAGGGGAGCTTGTAGATTCGTCACTACTATCCCCACTTACTCTTTCTCGGAAGGCCGGTTCATCATCTTAGCGGCCTTACCCCTCTACCGGTTTAGAAAATGAACAAAAGACTCTCGGTTCCCCTGTCGAATCGTCTCGAGCTATCGGGTAGTTACGTCCAGTTGGACATTGTAACTATACTGACTGATGAAAGTCGTAGTTATGTCTTCCCAAGTTCTGATTTTGGCTATGTTGAGAGAGAGGAACCATTTCTAAGCTATCCCAGAAAGAGATCGGTGAAAGAGCTAAGCATGCAACTGGTCATCAATTTCCATTGGTGACAAGGTGCCAACATACATTCGGAGATGAATTCTTGAATTTTTGGTTCCATCAAACTTCTTCATGTCTGGCATTTTGAACTTTTCTAACAGTTTAGCATCTAGAAACAAACATAGTCCTCATACATCTAACATGTATTCTTCGATCTCTTTAGCTTTTCTAATGACCTTCTCCAACTTGTCGATCTTCTCAATCAGTACAGATTCTCTGGACTGAGCAGTGTTTTCTTCCTCAACTACCACCTGACAAGGGACCCGTGGTGGTGGTGGAACAACTTGCGGTCCATCAGGGACTTGATTGTCATTTCAAAAGTCTTTGGCATTCTCACTCGTGTCATCCGGTTGTCCATTCACAACAGGGATACGGGCCTGAATTGCCCGAATCTGTGCCTGACAATACACTTGAGCCTGGGTCTATTGCTCTACGGATCTCTGTATATCAGTGATCATCCTCATTAGGGCGCCAGATTCACCTCGTTTTTTGCCATTTCAGCTGACTCAGTTGGTTGTTCAGATACCCTACAAAGTCTGCCCGATCCTAACCTCACCCAAACATGTGTTGATTGTACTTTTTTAGGCCCAATGGTAAATTCACGGAGAATACTTAAATTTTAAATGCTGAATGACCAGTATCAAACACTTCCCGGGCAGATATTCTGACAACAGATAGCAAATATCCTAAACACTCGAAATAGCAAATCATGAGCTGTTAAATACGGAGACTAAAACAATGCCCCTGTCGGGCTCATACTGGTAGCATAACAGGATAACCCGAAAACCAAAATGACGGTTAAGAAGGGGAATTCACTAAATTCTAGAGGAAAAACTTATCTAAAATGGGGGAACAGACAGCACTTCGGTAGGAAAACAGAGCTACGTTGACTGGGCTGGTTTGACCTAAAAATTCTAAGAAAAAATAGACAGCATAATGATAAGAAAATAACTCTCACGGGTATGACAAAGGTTTGAGAGAAACGAGCCTATGTTGAGGGAGAACAAACCAACGACCCAAGAAGAACCCGGAGGAGACAGAAACTATTCTAGAGGCTTTAAAACAGAACACAGGCGGGACCCTGAGAAAAAAACTACGACGTGAGAACCAAACATGGTGAAACAGAAAGTCCGAGTAAGAACCCGAGGGCGAGACTAACCTTAAACAAAGGATAACAGAAAACTCGGGCCTAACCCGGGAGGGAACTAGTTTAAACCTGGACAAAACAATCCTAACAATACGCAAACAAAACATACAGTGAAGAAAACACGTAATCCTATTAAGGTTAGCTGCACCTAATGGGGGGTTCTAAGTTCACTATATGTAAAAAGTCGATTTTGGTCAATTGAACAAGGTATCTTTTGAATAGAGCCGGGTATATACCTCCCATACAGAATATAGTCAAACAGTACATCCAAACTCTTTTACTGCACTTATGATAGCATACAGTCAGTAAGGGTTGTCCGTCTTCCCAACAATCCCTGAAATGGATGTACGTTCAGGGCGTCAGGTCGATCAAGTATAGAAGATTTGAAGAACAATACATATGCATGCGAAAATATAAATGAAAATTTTTTTAGTAAGAACCAATAATATTTTCAAGTCTAACCATCTTATTTGGTTTTAAAAACTAGTCCTCAGCAGAGTCGCCAGAAAATACTGTGGCGTTGGGATTTAGGAGTTTTAGGAAATGATAAAAAATAAGAGATTTTAAAGATGTTTAGAAAATATTTTAACACTTTGAAAGTCAAATTTCGAAAACTCATTTTTATTGAAAATAGAGTCGTCACTTAGTTTTTAAGAAAAATTAAGAATAAAAAAAATAGTTACTGGTCTTAAAGCGTTTTAACTAGAGAAAAAAGGTTCGGGAGTTAAGGTACGAATCGGGAAAGGTGTTAGGCACCCCGTTCGCCCAACTGTAAGGTTGGCCTATACTAATTATCATTGATTTTTTAATAAGATTTCTTAAATGCATGCAAATAAAGAAAGTGAAAACAAATAAAGAATATCGAAAATCAAATATGAAAAATACATATCACATGTATATAGAAAACCAAATAAAATAAGTATCAAAAGAAAAATTCTAAATCCTACGGTATGTAATTTCTAACTAAATGATACATGGAGTATACCCACATACAATTTTATAAAAATAACCTAAGCTGTCATGATTTAAATGAAAGAACAAAAAAAATACTAAAAGTTGCTAAATAAAAATCATACTACAAATGAACATAAAGATTGCTAATAACATTATTAAAATGGTCAAAATGAATTAAACTACCAAAACAATCCAAATTTATATTAACATGGAACGTACTTTTAGAAATGTTAAATTCTAGTTAAAAATTAAAGCAATGAAAGAAAACTAAACTGATGGTTAAAAGATTTTTGAATTTACGTTAAAAAAAATAAAAAATAAAATGCTAAAAGGAAGCTAAATTAGAACTAAAAGAGTCTTTATGGGTTTTATGTTCAAACAAAATGAAAGAAAGAAAAATGAACTACAAAAGAAAAAATTAAACTAACATTTTAATTAGAGAAAATGACAATTAGCAAAACAAAGCTAGTAACAAAACAAAATAAAAGAAAGAAATGTTAGAAAAGAAAATTAAAAAGAAAAAAAAAAGAAAAAAAAAATAAAGCTATTAAAAGAATATGACACTAATATTAAAAGAGAAGAAAGTAAAAATAAAAATTATAAAAGAAATATTAAATTAATACTAGTGAAGAAACATTAAGTTAATATTAAAAAGAAAGAAGAGAAAATAAAATTGAATATTAAAAGAAAAATAAAATTACATTACAAGAAAATGAAAAGAAAAAGACATATAAGTATTAAACTAAAGATTAACTATTATTAAAAGAAAAAGAAGTAAAATATTAGTAAATGAAACACTAATTTAAGATTAAAAGAAAAAAAAAGACATTAAATGAGTGCAATATTGACAATTATAACTATTTTTATGTAAATATTTGTATTATAATAATAACGATATTATTTAGTCGTATTGTCGAATATTGTTAGCACTAATTGATAAATTAATAGAAAAGCAACATTGTATTTAATGTGAAAGTGTAAATTAAGAATTTGATTAAAGTGACTAAATTACATGAAGCAAATTAAACAATAAACAAGATTAATTACGTAAATAAAAGAAATATAAAAATTGAAATTGAAAGTTAACTCGATCACTCCAAAAGAGAGAATGGAGTTAGAAGGATCGGGGGTCCAAACGGGGTATTTAAATTGTCGGGGAATCCTCACGTTGGGAATGTACTTCGATGGGCCAATCGTCGGCTAGTGATCAAAGCATGGCTTCAACGTAAGTTTGGAGGTTTGGGACTCGGTATCTTGGCAGGGTTTCGGTGTCGAGGCTCGGAATTGCTCGGCGTCTCGCAGAGCTTCACTCTCAAAACCTCTCACTCAAATTCCATTCCTTAAAAACGTAAAAGAGGTACGATATTTATAGAGTTCTTCAGCCAATGAGATGTTGCCACGTTTTAGGGACACGTCAGCTCATTTGGAGTTGGCGGTCGCAATAATGCAAGTTGGCGGTCGCCATGTTTTTGAAAAGTTCCACAAAGTTCTATGGCCGTCGCTATGATGAAAGGTGACGGTTGCCATGATGAAAGGTGACGGTTGCCATGTTTTGGCTAGGATTTTCACAAAGTTCTATGGCGGTCGCCACAATGAAAATGTCGGTCGCGTTACTTGGGCAGCAAGCTTCGATGGTTCGTCAAAAATTTCATTGGTTTGAAGGTTTCGAGTTCAGATACCGAGCTTAGATAACTTTTCGAGGATTGAACTGAGGCACTATTCTTGCTATTTTCATCATCGAATTCACCTAAAATTAGACATGGTCAAATTAGAGTGTCTACAAGTGCCTTTAGGCACATGCAATACCTAGTGCATTTGACATTTCGAAACAAAGTCAAACCAAAATTTCTCAATTAATTAAACGATGCATTTCAAATCAAAAGGTAAAACTTTGAAATGTGATTCTTTAATCAAATTGGAGACATTTGGTACACAATTCACAAAACAAAACATTAGTGGTGCTTTTATCAATGCGCGACTCACAAATGGCGACGAATCAATTCATTTTTGCATCATTCCTAAAAAATGCATCATTTTGAAATGCATCATTTTAGAATCAAGTAAAAAATCGCAACAATATAGAAATAATACACATGTGATGTTTTATCAGTTAACGACTCACAACAACAAGTGGGAATGATGCAAAGCATAATACATCATTATCAGTTAAACAAAATGCATCATTTCAAATGTATTATTTCCACTTATTTTTTGCATCATTCAATTTAATCAACAAATTTGTTGCATTAACAAATTGCATTTATCATTGCACAAAAACTGCTATATTTATCAATTCACAAAAATTGACAATTATGCATTTATCAGCAAAATAATACATTTATCAGTTAATCACAACTGATGTATTTATCACTTCATTAATCACAAGCAATCGAATGAATAACTGAAAATACACAAGTGATGTATTTATCACAGCACGACTCACATTCACTCGAATGATGAAAAAATGCGAGTGATGAAATCTTAAAATATTTACTTAGCAACCCACAATCAGTATAGACAAACTCGAGTTTGGAAATTGAAAGAGCATAAGAATTTTTAAACCCTATAATCATCATTTCACAACCCACAATTAGTCGATTGATGAAATTCCCAAAAATTAAGATAAAAAACTTACTGATAGATTTGCAATGATTCTCGTTTACGCATTCGCAATGATACAGAAGACGATTTAAACTCTTCAAAATTGATTTTAGCAGTTTCGACTTTGCAACAACAGCATATATGGAGTTGAGTTGTGCCTCCCGCAGTGGGAGATGAATGGCGTTAGGGTTTCTAATGAGAGATTATCACATTACAAGGAAGCAGAGTGAATATTGATTTCACCCGTAATTTTCGCTCACGCTTCTATTCTGATAAGTAGCATTTTTGAGATTTTTGACAAACAACCGCTGGACCAAATCTCAGAATAGTTATTCGCAGTTCAATATTAATGGTATTTTTGTCCGATTAATTGTCTATAGGACTAAATCTAGTAAAAAATTAACTACGAGACTATGTCTAGATTATCAACTAATAATATAACTGGAGCTAAAATTACTCTTATTTTTGTCTTTTTTGAATTATTTTTATTTTAATTATTTTTTTTGGCTTATTTCTATGAGATGAATCAAAAAGTATAATAATTTAATGAAACAATAAAAAAAAATTCATTAAGTTAGTTTTTTTTTAAAGTTGATTGATTGGGTAAATTTTTTTTTTCAATTAAATAGTTTTGTCATTCTATATAGTTGATAATTACGATTTATGTATTGACATTAGTAGTAAATAAATTATTAATTGATGATATTATTATCTTTTTAAATATGGTGGGAATTTAAATAAAATATTCTAGAAACTAATGTTTCGATTTAATTTTTTAACTTTTTATTTTTTTAATTTTTTTGTTAAAATGAGTTGTGTTGTTGTTTTTTTTTTTTGCATTTTTAGCTAAAAAACTAAAAAGTATAAATTGCCAATCAAGGCCTAAATGCTCGCTTTTCTTTACTTAGTACATTTATAATTTCAAATATTTAGGTTTTATTTAGTAATTTAGTTTAAAGTTCATTTTTATTTTTTATTATAAATTAAATAAAAGAATTATTTAATTAAAGAATAATTCTAAACTGTCAGTCGCCATAGTTGCTATGGGGCACAAAGGATGAAACACAACCGCTTTTCCTTGTTCCTGTTTCTACCTCTTTCTCAAGTAGTTTTTAATGTATGGGTGCAGCCAGATTTCAGGGAGCAACATCAACAAATTCGTATTTTGAAAATTTAAGAAAAAAAATTAAAAGACTGACTTTAAACACAAAACCAAACGAGACGTTAATGTATTTAAGGAGTAGTGAATGAAAAATTCTATGCATTTAGCATTTCTCGCCACTTGAGAGGAAAAAAACACTTAGAAGTACACTTACTACTTCTAGAAAGAAACAAAATGCATTTGCTAAATAGAGAAATGAAAGATAAAGCAGTTTTCAGTATATGGAGTAGAGTTGGATGATGGGTAAAAATAAAAATACAATTTTCAATACATGGAGTACAGGTCTGGATGCAGTGTTATAAGGACAATTTGAGAATTAATTCATTCGGGTCATAGACAGAAACTTAACCGTTTTGGTGGATATGTAATGAAATTTTAAATGATAAGAAAAGATTATGTAATTTTTTCAAATGTATGGAATTAACTTTATTTAACCGAAATTTTAACAAAAATTAATATAATTTATCTTATTTTTAAAATATACCAAACAAAGCCAAAAGCACAAGTTATTTGGTATTTCTTTTTCTTTTCAAGGTGGGTGGAATTGGTTCGTTCGCTTCGGTTTTGGCGTGGTTTGCTTCTGATTGGGAAGAAAATGGACACCCCTCGGCCGAGAGGTTGACGGGGTGTTTGGAAAAGCTTTTAATTTTTATTTTTAAGTTATTATTATTATTTTTAATATTAAGTTCTAATTTATTTTAAATATTTATAATTTTTGTTATAATTTTTAATTAATTTTTTTTTCTAATTCAGTTATAAGTTATAATTTTTATCAAATACTCACAATTTCTATTACAAATTACAATTTATAAACTACTAGCAGTAATATTCTTAAACATTTTCAACACTAGAGCCACATCGTGCTGCTATGCTGTTTTGTGTAGGTTTTAGGGTTTAATTTTTTATTATATTTTTATAATTAGATTCGTTTAATATATAGATTTTATCAAATTTATTATCAATTAAAACAAATCAAATTAATATAATATTTGTAGTTATGCGATAAAAAATATTTATTTAAAAAAATTATTTTCAAAATTATTATTAACAGTTATTTATTTGTAGATAAATATTACTCCATCACATAGTCATAGATATTTGGTCAAGTTGATTTTTGTATGAATAACAAATTTGATGAATTTTACATAATAAATAAATTTAATTATTAAAATATATTTAAAAATTAAACCCTAAAATTGCACAATATGGACTGTGCGTACCCCACGGTCCTCACTCTCTAACACTCAAATAATTATTCAATACTCTTAGAATAATATTTCATTCAAATTATTAGATGATATATTTTTACATATTAAATAAAATAATAATAAAAAATAATAAATCTAATTAAACACACTAATAATTATTACATAAGCTTAGTATTGAATATTTGTTCCTGGCACCCCACGATAAGGCGAGAGGGACAGATAACAAATAAATTTGTTTAATTGTTCGCGAGATCAACGTGATAATACACTATAACATTAGGCCATGTTTGGTTGCACGGTAGAAGAAAGGAGATAAAAGGACACTTTTGGGGCTAATTTGCATGGTTTTTTATTTGTTTTCCTATTTTTTCTATTTTTGATTATTTTTTTTAATTGTCTCAGTAAGATAAATTAAAAATCATTTTTTATGAAAAATATAAAAATAATAAAAAATATAAAAAATATGACATGCGAAATTGAGAGTCAATGTCGTAAAGCCAATATTTCTCCGTACGTAAAAATTCAAACATAAGTTTTGTTTGGTAATGAGCTGCTTTTTATCTTGTAGTTTAAAATCAAAAAACTTCAAAAAGCCTCGTTTGGATCCAAAAGCTTTTAGCCTTTATGTTTTTTTTACATAAAATAGTTTAATATATTTTTTTAGAATTATCATAACTTTTACTAGACACATTTGATTTTTTTATAAAAATTATATTTTTAAAATTTACTAGACAAAATTTATCAAATAAAATTTATATTAAATATAAAAATAAATAAAATATAAATTTAAAAAGATTAAAACAATTTTAAACTAAATTTTTTACCTTTTAACTTAAAGTCAGTTTAAGTTCAGTTTTTTGGCTAACTTTGGGCTTAAAATTGCCTATTTTCACCAAACAATTTTTTTGTTTATTTTTGTTAAAAGGATTTTAAACAAAAAATTTAGCTTTATGCCACGTGGCTAAACGAAACTATAGTGCATCAATTTTAAGATACGATATAAATTAATATTCATAAGCCTTTCTTATCTAGTATTTATGTCAACCAAAATAATATAAATAAGTTACAAACTAAGTTGTTCTTATTCTGTGTTTGGACTAACTTTTTTAGTTGTTTTTAGATTTTTAGTGTTTTTTTTGTAAAAAATTAGATATTAAATCATATAAAAAAAATAAAAAAAAAAGCTTACAAAGCCAAATTAGTTAGCTTTTTTTTTCTTTTAACCCAAAAAACTAGAAAAAAAATTTATATCTCTTTTATCTAACAACACGTTTTTTTTTTTCTTATCTCAAGACAATAGGTTAGTAATATTTTATAATTTATATGGTTTTCTTAGAAAATCACCTATTGAATTATTACTATTAATTTTATTGAATTTGTAATGGAATAATATTAGGAATGATAGATATAATTTATTTATATAGCGGCTAGTATCATGAACAGATAATTAATAATTTATTTGAATTTTTAATAAATAATAATAACTAAAAAATAATTTTTATGTAAAACTTTAATCAAACTAATTTATTTAATTAAATAATCATTAGTGAAAAAGTTATTAATAATATAATTTTTGTAACAGTTATTAAATATAAAAGAAATAATTGCTTATTTGAGGACTCAATTAAAGTATAACATATATAAATAATATTTTATTTTTAGTAAAATTCTCCAATATTCATGTCAGCAGAAGGAAATTATGTCGTGGGTTATGATTTTTTGTCCGTAAATGCGACTCTTCAACATTCGTGGTACAATTACCACGTTATCCTCGTGTGTTTGTTTGGGATAATTGGTTATTTGTTTACTTGATTTTATTTATTTTTATTTTTAGTTAATTTTTTAAATATTTAATTAAATTATTATATTTTTTAACTAATCTGAATTAAAAGAGTCTAAAAAATAAAATTTTTTGAACAAAATATAAAAATATTTCAAAAAATACAAAAATAATTTAAAATAAGTCAGTAAACTAAATTTTATGTTATTTAATTTTCATTTTAGTGGATTTTTTTCATCTTTTAATGAAAATTTTTATTTTTTGAATTCATCTCATCGAGACGATTGAAAATAATAAAAAAACGTAATCAAAAAATTAAAAAATTTAATAAAAACAAAAATAAACAAAAATATCAATATTTAGCCCAAACTTGGGCCAATTGTAATGGTGGTAGATTTTATTTGAAATGTCCATTTTTTTAACCTCTCTTAACTTTTTAAAATATGATATATATATATATATATATATATATATATATATATAGATATTTTTATTAT
>JAOTRH010337172.1:0-36963 GCA_034768845.1 Heliamphora exappendiculata
TCGACCTCACTAAGCCTCTGGAGGCTAACTCCTTGAAACCAGAGATGCATTTTTTGCATCATATGGTCAACCACATTCTACATGAAGGTTTTGGGTTAACATAATTTCATTGGTTTGAAGGTTTTGGGTTCAAATACCAAGCTTAGATAACTTTTCGAGGATCGAACTGAAGCATCATTCTACCTGTTTTCATCATCTGATTCACCTAAGATTGGGTGGAGTCAAATTGGGGTGTCTACAGCAAGTCCATTTTTTAAAATGTATGCTTAGATATCTTGGACTTTTGTTTTGAAAAGAAAAAAGAATATTTTTTAAAAACAGTAGATATTTGGTGCATCTCCCACGCACTCCCTAAAAGCATTCGCACAACCAGACAAGGCAATGAAAAGAAATAATGTCCAGTTTATCTCGGTAAGGTGAACAATTCAGGTAATTTCTATTTATTGGCTGTTAAAATATATTTAGCGGTGTTATCTATCGATACTTAGTGTGTAGATACGGGAGTCACTAATCATGTCATCATATGAGTAATAATACAAGAGTGGCAACAGTTATAGTGTAAGATGTCACTATCAGTTTTAGTAGAGATTGGATCTTAATTTTGAAAGATTGTCTTTATGTACCTTTTATAAGAATGAATTTAATTTTAATTTCTAGATTGGTAAATGATGGATATATTATTTATTTTAATAATTGTATAGTTATTAAGGATAATAGACGTTTTTTCTGTTCTAGTACATTGGTGAATGATCTTTATGTTATTAATCCTTATCTCTCCAACACTTTAACTGAATGAATTAAATAACACTTCTAATTTACCATGTAAGAGAAAAGAACCTTCTAAGATAAACCAAGTATATCTTTGGCACTTACGTGTAGGTCATATCAATCTAAAAATAATTAATAGACTAGTTGAAAATTGACCTTTGAGTTCATTGAAAGTAGAGGCACTTACAGTTTGTGAATCTTACTTAGAGGGAAAGATGATTAGGAGGCCATTTTCGGTAAAAGGCTATAGAGCTAAAGAACCATTGGAATTGGTTCACTCTGATTTATGTGGGCTCATCACTATCCAGGCTAGTGGTGATTTTGAGTATTTTGTCACTTTTATTGATGATTATTCACGGTATGAGTATATTTATTTGATTCATCGTAAGTCTGAATATTTTAAAAAATTTCAAGAATTTAAGGCGAAAATAGAGAAGTGTCTTGGTAAATATATCAAGACACTACGGTCTGACCGTGGGGGCAAGTGCCTCTTAGGAGAGTTTAGGAATTTTTTATCAGAGTTAGAGATTACATCACAGTTGACTGTACCTGACACTCCATAGTAGAATGGTGTAGCAAAAAGAAGAAATAAAACTCTTATAGAAATGGTAAGGTCTATGATGAATTATTCAGAGTTACCTAATTCGTTTTGAAAATGTCCATTAGAAACGACAGCTTATATTTTGAACTTGTTACCTTCTAAGTCAGTATCTACTACTTCCTTAGAACTGTGGACTGGGCGCAAGTTTAGTCTAAGACATGTTCGAATTTGGGGTAGTCCAGCATATGTGCTAAAGGAGAACACGGATATATTAAAACTAAGAACAGAAATCTATTTTTTTGTTGGATATCTAAGGGAATGAATGGTGATTTATTTTATTGTCTAAAGGATCAAAAGGTCATTGTTAGTACTAATACCCAGTTCTTGGAAGAAAACTGTGTAATAAATCACAAGCCCATGAGTAGAATTATTCTAAAAGAGTTTAGATGTAATACTAGTAGTACAATAGAAGTTCCACAGGTCTCCGATATCCTATTACCTCATCGTAGTGGGAGGATTATCGGGACAAGTATAGATTCTAAACTATATCTCAATGCTACCATCAACATGCTGGTTTCACAACTAGGGCAGAATGTGGATTATGGTACACAGGGTTCAGAACCAGCACAATGTGTCACTGCTAGTACATGTATGCAAGTCGTGTCTCGTCGTAGTGAGATGGTTGTTCATTAACCCGATTGGTATATGTTCTTAGGAGAGTTTCTTGACAGGATCTCGAAAGAACTAAATACTGAACCCTATAACTACAATGAAGTACTCCAAGATAAAGGTGCTGAACTTTGGTAAAGGGTTATAGATTCAGAGATAGAGTCTATGCACTCTAATCAGGTTTGAAATCTTGTAGAACCACAAGATGGGATAAAACCCATCGGATGCAAGTGGATCTATAAGAAGAAGAAATGAGAAGACAGGAAGGTGGAAACCTTCAAAGTTAGGCTTGTTATAAAAGGGTTCACTTAGAAAGAAGGAATCGATTATGAGACAATCTTTTTGCCAGTAGCTAAGTTTAAGTCTATCTGAATTTTCTTATCTATTGTTGCTTATTTTGATTACAAAATTTGGAAAATGAACGTCAAGACAACTTTTCTTAATGAAAGTCTTGACGAGTGCATCTATATGACACAACAAGGCGATTTTATAGTTGCGAGCGTTTTGTTTATTCGTGGGGTGCATCGAATATTCATTATTTTTAGAAACATGTTCTTTTTTTTTTTAAATAAGAAAATCCAAGATATCTGAGCACACCTTTTTAAGAAAATGGAGTTGCTATTTAATTTTTGAGAAAAATCAAGAAAAATAAAAAAAAAGTCTGTGGGTCTTTTAAGAAAAACGTAACCAGAGAAAAAGAAAGTTCGGGGGTTAAGGCACGAAGAGGGAAGGCCCATAGACTTTTCGTACAACCATGAGGTTGGCCTCTACATTGTCAATATTGATTTTTGTTGTAAACTTTTTAAAGATAATATATACAGAATGAGAGGTTAAAGAGAGTTCGAACAAAAGCAAGCAAAAAAATAATATCTTAACTATGATCCTAGGTTCATGCCACCTGGTTATTATTTATATATATGCCATATGTATCGTTTAAGAAAAGTAAAGAGAAAAATATGCGAATAAGTGATAAAACGAACAAATAAACGTTTAAGGGTCATAGAGCAATGTTTCTGCAACTAACATGGTATGAATAGGCTGTACAAAATAAGCACAAGAGATTTAAACATCATCTTTAAGCTACTGGACGTGAAGAAAACTCATGGCCATAGCAACAAATGTTGTGGCCGTGACAAAAATAGTTACAAAACAGATGGCCATGATAAAAATAGGGTTATCGCGAAGAACAAACTAAACAAAACTCACGACCGTGATAAATAAAAGTCGCGGTCCTGGTTTTTAAGGGTACAAAAAGGGTATATTTATACAATGCTTAAAACATGCTCAAATGAACTGTATATACATGACAGAGACCATAACCTATTGGTATTATGTTAGATCCACCATCCTTCACCCACTATGCAAGCAAAGATTCTAAACAGAAAGTAGAGGATATCAAATATGAACAATAGAATACTTAAAACACATTTTTATATTACTTGCCTCACAAAATCTCACGGCAGTAGCCAAAGGATGTCGCGGCCGTAACAAATATGAAGAAAAATGATGCGGCCGTCATGTTTGCATAACCTCAAAATACGCAGATATGAAGGTATACAGAATGAAGATCATAACTCATTTGGTTTAGGCTAGATCTGTCATTCATTACCCAACAGAAAAATAAACAAATGTATAGAAAAAAATGCTAAATAGAGTAATAAAAGGATATACAACCTTAAAATAAACATACAATAGAAGTTTTGAAGAGGATTTTCACGTTTTCGGCCATAAAACAATGCCACGGCCGTAACAGCAGGATATTGTAGCCATGAGTAAAAATTGGCATAAATGTACCAGTGCTTATAAAAAGTGCACAACCGTTACTATGAGTTTAACAAAACATATGACCGTTACACTAGAAGGTCGCGGCCGTCACGTTCCAAAGCCTCAAAAAACTTTGGAAGTGCTCAGTGTGCTCGTGAGTGTCAAAACATAATAGAAACGACTGTAAAATACGAAACAGAGAACTACGAATACACAGTTTGTAATAGAAAACTTGAAGGAACAAGTGTTTACATTGAAATAAATGGTAAATAAGCAATGGAATAGTAGAAACCTTATCCACGACAAATTCGAGGGAAGAAAATGAGGGTTTATAGAAGAGTCGTGGGTTCTTAAGGTTAACTCATGTGAATATCTATCTCAAATGGCCCCCCAGGGGTGAGAATAGGCTATCTCCATGCCGATACGAGCTCTATGAACTTTTTCAACCAAGTAAAGAACACGAACAAGGCTGGGGAAGTATATGATAAATGTGAGAATATCGAATAGGAAAGCATTTTGGTAGAGTTTGGGCCTTCAGGTGTTTTTCCTTTGGGTTCTACTTGGAAATGCCGCCTATTTATAGGCAAGGCGAGCAGCATAGATCCCTTCTGGGATGCTGCTACCTGTCCAAAAAGGGGTAATAGTGATGGCCGCGACCTTTATGGTGGTAAAAAGGATAGTTGCGACTTTCAAAAGTCGCGGCCTGGATAAACAAGAAACGACCGTGATAATGAAAATCATGGCTTGGTTTAGGGTTTTCAAAAGGATACAGCCGTGAGAGCAAGGACACGACCTATTCTAAGGTTTTCAAAAATGTGGCAGCCGTGAGGATGGGAATGTGACGGCCTGAAGGTTTTTAGGGTTTTTGAATTTTAAGCCATATTCGTGATTTTGCTTGTTTTGGAGTATATTTGTGTATGATTCTCATACTTTCTTCATTGGAGCGCATTCGAGACGGGTGCTTAAGATTCGACTTGGTCAGAATTGGGTGTCTACAGTTGCCCCTCTTTGACAGAGCTTGCAACAACTCGTGGTGTAGGTGCATGTCAAACCTCCAAAGACAAACCGATTGAACAAGCCGCCAATCTTAGGCACAAACAAAACATGCAGAAAAGTGCGGTCGAACTCGAATTTCCATTGAGCCTCCTACGTACTCCATTACAAAGGATCAGACCAGTCGTAGTTCATCGGGCAATGCATATGATGCAAACATGTGAATAATGATGCGTGGTCGATGCAAAACATGGTGTAGGTACAAGGTATAATGCAAAACGTAGGAGCTTTAAAAGGTCGAGTCAGGACCTGAAGAAGTAATCAACAATCCAAAACTTTAAGAACTCTACTGGAGGTGTTTGGGAAGTAGTGCTTAGGGTGCTAAAAATCATCTCATGAACTTAGGACCTAAATAACGCTTCACATATGACAGGGTTTGGAAGAGAGGGTTACCTAGTCCTCTAGGGTCTAGGTAAAACCTAAGGATTGTCTCACGAACTTAGGACCTAGTTAACACTTTGCATGTGACTAGGGTTTTAGAAGAGAGGAATGCCTAGTCCTCTAGGGGTTTGGAAAACATAAGGATCGTCTCACAAACTTAGGACGTAGATGTAGTCACCCTAATTTGACCCCACCTATTCTTAGGTGAATCCGATGATAAAAACAACTGGAATGGTGCCACAGTACGATCCTCGAAAAATGATCCAAGCTCGGTATTTGAACCTAATCATCAAAACCTTCAAACTAATGAAATAATTTTGAACCACCAACTCCATTGTGGCGACTGCCAATAGAACTTCTTGAAAACCTTGGCCAAAGTAGCGATTCAAGTTGGCGACCGCCAATAGAATTTCTTGAGAATCCTAGCCAAAGTGGTGATCGCCACCTCCAACTTGGCGACCGCCAACTTGCATTATGGAGACCGCCAATAGAACTTATTGGAACCTTTTCATTTGTGGTGACCGCCAACTCCAAATAGCCTGATGTGTCCCAAAACGTGTCAATCTTTCATTGGTTGAAGGATTTTATAAATACCATACCCTCTAGTATGTTTTCACGACAGAATTTTAGAGAGAGAAGCTCTGTTGAGTCGTCGAGCAATCCCGAGTCTCGACGCCGAAACCCTGTTGAAGTATTGAGAACCGAACTCTCGATACCAAAGTTCTGAAACCCTAGCTTGGATCATCGCTTGAAGATCGAATTGCCCATTACCATTCCCTGACTCGAGGATTTTTTAGCAATCTAGGTACTTTGTTTTGATTCTCGTCCTTCTAACTCCATTTCCTACCTCTTTGGATTGACCGGGTTAATTTGGTTATTTTATTTTGCATACACTCTTGCTTATATAGTTGGCTTAATCTTTAAAATTCATTTGATTTATAATGAATATGCTTAATTTGGTAAAGTAGCAATTCTTAGCTTTTTAAATTTATTTGCTTACTTGTATTAAATTTATTAAATGCATTAAATAGTGCTAACATAATTTAATAATACGATTAACGATACTGTTATTGTTATAATTTAAGCACTTACATATATGTGGTTGTAATTGTCAATATTACATCAATATTTTATTTTTTATTTTTCTTTAAATGTTAGTTTAATATTCCTTTACTATCATTCTATATTTTTTTAATATTAGTTTAATATTTCTTTACTAGCATTAGTTTAATGTTCATTTACAAGTATTTATTTATTTATTTTTAAATATTAGTTTAATATTCCTTTACTAGCATTAGTTTAACGTTCCTTTACTAACATTTATTTTGTTTTTTTTAATATCAGTTTAATATTCATTTACTAGTATTTTATTTTATTTTTTTTAT
Organism: Heliamphora exappendiculata; assembly: GCA_034768845.1. Lineage (NCBI taxonomy): Eukaryota > Viridiplantae > Streptophyta > Magnoliopsida > Ericales > Sarraceniaceae > Heliamphora > Heliamphora exappendiculata. The sequence goes on from JAOTRH010337172.1 coordinate 6,562, forward strand.
TATTAGCTTTATTTTTCTTGTAATGTTCTATTTTTTTCTTTCTTTTTCTTTTATTGTTAGCTTTATTTTTCGATTCTTTTGTCATTTTATTTTTTTTTTAATATTAACTTTATTTTCTTTTCATAATACTTATTTTATTTTTTTCCTTCATTTTGTTAAATCTAAAAATTACAAAAAGCTTTTTAAGCTAGTTAATATTCTTTTTATTCTTCTTATTTTTATCTTTTAAACGGTAGTGTAATTTTCTCTTTTAATAATAATTGAAACCCTCTTGTACATTTTATATTTTTTATTCTTTTGTTTCGTTTAAAAATATAAAATAAATAGTTAGATTTTTCTTTTGTTTAATAGTTTAAATAAGCATTTTCTAACTTTTTTATTTTGACTTAATTTTTTTGGGTAAGTTTCCTCTTTATTTCTTTTTTTTTCAAATTAAATATTCAAATATTCTCTTAATACATAAAACAATTAGTTTCATTATCCTTATTTGGTAAACTTTATTTTTATATAGGATATTTACATGTTTTTCATTTTAGTTATACTTTTAGATAATTTGAAAATATGCATATTTAGTATTTTAATTTTAGGATATGCTTTAAAATCATGTTTAGAGTAGCTTAGATTTCTTTTAGGTATTGTTAGCAAAATTCATGTTTATTTTTAGTATAATTTGATTCTAGTGACTTTTAGCATATTTTTATTTTAAATCATGCTACTTTAGGTTATTTTAAACGATATTACATGTAGGTTTACTCTATTTATCTTTTAGTTAGAAATTGTATACCGCAGGATTTAGGATTTTGTTTCTTTATTTACTTTGTTTTGGCGTTCTACAAATATATGCTATGTATTTCTTATATTTGATTTTATATATTTTCTCTTTGCTTCTAGTTTTTTTATTTACATGCATGTGAGAAATTTTATTAAAGAACCAATGATGATTAGTAAATGGCAACCTTATGATTGGGCGAATGGGGAGTCTAACACCTTTCCCGATTTGTACTTTAACCCCCGAACTTTCTTTCTCTAGTTAACGTTTAAAGATCAGTAGCCATTTTGTTTTTCTTGATTTTTCTCAAAAATCAAGTGGCGACTCTATTTTCAACAAAAAAGAATTTTTAAAATTTGACTTTCAAGGTGTTAAAATATTTTTCAAACATCATTTGAATTTTTTTATTTTTGAATTACCGAAAAATCCCAAAATCTCGGCGCCATAGTATTTCTTGGCGACTGGTTTACAAAATCAATTAAGAGGGCTAGAGTTGAAAACATTATTGGTTCTTAATATGTATTTTTCATTTGCATTCTCGCATGTATGTGCATTGTTCTTACCCCCATGCCTGGTTGACTTGATACCCCGAACGTTCATTCGTTTCAAGAATTATTGGGAAGATGGTGAAGCCTTACTGACTGCACGCTTTCATAGGTACAGTAAAAGAGTTAGGGCGTATTGTTTGACCATTCCCACACTACATTAGGCATGCGAGGTATATACCCGGCTCTATTTAGAAGGTACCTTGAGTGTTGATCAAAATCGGCCTCTTTGCATATAGTAGTTTAGAACCCCCCATTAGGTGTTGCTAGCCCAGTAGGATTATGTGTTTTGTTAATTGTAGGTTTTGATTACGATTGTTAGGATTGTTTATTCGGATTAGGCTAGTTTCTTTTTCGAGTTTGGCCCGGGTTTTAAGTGATTCTTTGTTTAGGTTAGTTTTTCCTTTGTGTTTTTACCGGATTTTTTCTCTTCACCTTGTCTGGCTTTCTTGCCATAGTTTTCTTCTCAGGGTCATGCCCGCGCTTTGTTTTGAAGTCTATAGGATAGTTTCTCTCTTCTAGATTTTTTCCAAGTTGTTGGTTTTACCCCATGTTGTTTTATTAGGCTCGCTTCCTTCAAACCCTTGTTAGACATGTGTGAGCTAGTTTTGCTTTCCTACCAGAGTTCTGCCCATTTTTTCCTAGAATCTTAGGTCGAATCGGTCCTTTTGGCCTAGTTCTATTTTCTTATCAGAGTGCTGTCCGTTTCTCCTTTTAAATTCTTTAGATAAACCTTCCCTTTAGAATTTGATTATTTTTCTTCTTAGCCATCATCCTGGTTTTCGAATATCATGTTATTATGCTGCCAATATGAGCCCGACATGGGCATTGCTTCAGTTTCAGCGATTATCCACTTATGGTTTGCTGTTATGGATATCTGGGATGCTTGCTACTTGTCATTAGAATTCTTATCCAAAAAGTATTTGATTCTGGTTATACTACTTTTGGGATCTAGGTTTTCTTTGGGTTTAGATTATTGAGTTAGGAAGATTACAATCAACGCGTGTCTTGGCTAGATTAGTGACATGTAGACTTTATAGGATATCTGAACTGCCAGCTGAATCATATGAGATGGTAGAGAATGAAGTCAATCTAATAGTCCCGATGAGGACGATTACTGAGATACAAAGAGCCATGGAGCAGCAAATCTAGGCTCAAAATCAATGCTAAGCGCAGATTCGGGCAATTCAAGCCAGTCTTCCTGGCATAAATAGACAATTAAAAGATACGAATGAGAACGGTAAAGATTTCTAGAATAATAACCAGGGACAAGACGCACCGTAAGTTACTGTGCCACCTCGGGTTTCCCGCTCGAATGTGGTAGAAGAAAAGAACACTGCTCAATCCAGAGAGTCCACGTTGGCACATAAAATTGACCGTATGGAGAAGGTCTTGAGAAAAGCAAAAGGAGTGGAGGAATATATGTTGGACGCAGGGGGACTTTGTTTGTTCCCAGACGCTAAGCTCCCAGATAAATTTAAAATGCCCGACATGGAAAAATTCGACGGAACCAAAGATCTCAGAATTCATCTCTGAATATATGTTGGTACCCTATTGCCAATGAAAATTGATGACCAACTGAAGGTCCGGCTTTTCACCGATCTCTTTCTGAGGCAGCCCAGAAATGGTTCCTCTTCCTCGATGTAGCAAAGACCAAAACATGAGAGGATATAGTTACAGCATGTGTCAGTCAGTACAAATATAATATCCAGCTAGATGTAACCACCAGAGAATTGAAGACTACTCGTCAAGAAAGCAGAGAGTCATTTGTGGACTTTCTAACCAGGTGGAGGGAAAAGGCAACTAAAATAACAAACCGACCAACAAAAAAGGAACATGTGAGAATTCTAGTCAAGAATCTGTAATTTTTCCTGAAACGTTATCTAATCACACAGCCGCTCTTCATATTCGAGCAGTTATTTGATGCCGGGTTAGATAGAAGATGCAATCCAGTCTGGTGATATCGAGGAGGGCGAGTTGAGCCAAAAGTCAAAAATACCTTATTCTTCCAACAACCAAAATTATCCCACCTCTTCCACTAACCCCGCTTCTCGCTCTAATGAGGTGAATTTGCTAAACCCCTAATCAGATCGACCGAATTCTTCACCTTCATCACTTCCTCCTAGAAACAACCAACTATCGCAGCAAAAAATGCCGAGGAGAGTTTTTACTCCCCTTAATATCTCTCTGTTCATGGCCTTGAATCGACTTGTCGAGAAAGGGCTAATAAAGCTTCTTGATTCAATGTCGCCTCATAACCCTTTACCGCTACGCTACGATCCCACCTAATATTGCTCATATCATCAGAGCGACGGACACCCAACCGATAACTGCTTGAAACTCTGCCATGACATTCAGGATCTCATTGACAATAAGGTCATTCCACCTCCATCTGCATTGAATGTCACAGTTAGTGTCACACCCCAAAACCCGGGATCACGTGAAAATTCACCAAACATCCATTTTATATGAAAATATAAGTTTTCATACATTAAATTTGTCACGCCCCTAACTTCTGGTCACGTGAAACACCCATAACCAACAACATAAATCCGAACTCAAGAATATACCCTCAATTAAAATCATACATGCATTGTATATAATCGCCAAACGGCTTACATTACACGGCTCCAACGCCGAAAAATATGTTACAACATACATGTGACAAAATTAGCAAAAAAGAAGACTACAGATCTTCCACCCCTCTTGCACCTCCTGATCAACCTGTGTGACCAGTACCTGAAGAAAATCAAATCCCACACCGTGAGTCAAAACTCAGCTGATCCTAAATAACACATGCAATATAAGCTAAACATGCTAGGAAAACGAGGTGCAATTTTAGACTCTCTTTCAAGCCTTAAAACAGTTTGGAAACAATTTTAGATCACGACTTGCCAAAGCCAAAAAAACAATTTAAAAACACGACTCGCATGAGCCCAAAGGATAACAGATATATAAAGGCAACACATGAGTATATATCTAAACCGGCTCTATCAAGTCCCAACAACAGTTCTACAACTGAAGATAAAACATGCAATTCATGCACTACGCCCAACACAATACGAGCAACACACCCAACACATATCTCTTCAGGACCTCGTTTTTGTTCGTCAGATTCACACACTCCCGTCTTTAAGATCACGTTCCTACCTTTGAAATTATGCATATCATCTTAACAGATATCATGCCACAGTTAAGGGGGTAAACGGTAAAAATACCGACACGGGTAACAACTGTAGACTCTTGCCCATTAGCCTAGACCTGAGTCACACAGACTGGCTTGGTAATGAAAAGTTCTATACGGAGTTACAACGACAACGCCATTAACGGAGGCAACTGACTCAATTTACGAGAAGCAACCCGAAGGTACAGAGCATCTCTCAATTCACGGAGGCAACCGACTCAATTTACGGGAAGAAATCCGAAGATACAGAGCACCTCGTCATTCACTGAGGCAACCGACTTCTGTACGGATTTTCACAACCAATGGACGAAGCTAACCAAATAACGTTTACGGGGATTAACCCTAGGGACCGTAGCGAACCCATGCATCGTCAGGACCATGTTTTCGTCCTTTTGATACTCACCCACACACGTCTTTAGGGCCACATTTCCGTCCTTTAGACACTCACACACACGTATTATCAGGACCACGTTTCCGTCCCTCTGATACCCACACCCAGGTGCATCGTTAGGACCACGTTTCCGTTCACCTGATTTACGCACTCGCACACACATATGCCTCGTTAGCCAAAGCTAACACCGGACCACGTTTTCGTCCTTCGTTAGCCAAGGCTAACATATCATCGAACCACACATGTTCATCTATCACATTTCGTACATCTATGCATAACCTAACCAGGAATTAAATGCATAAACTCACGTACTATCGCTACGTTTCATAAGCACGTCACATGCAACCCAATATCACGTAAGACCACATTCCCGTCTTACATCATGCATAAATAAACGAGAATTATAAATGCACAAAACCAGTTATAAAGCACATAGCTAGATATAACCTCACGCCGCGACGCCACCCGTCACATAACCCGACATCCACAAAACCACGCCTAACCCAATGGCTAACACCACTCGAGCGCTCGAGCGCTCGAGTGCTCAACCACCGCTTGAGCGGTCCCCAACTGACATAACACGCTGCCACAACCCCGCTCGAGCGCACAACCACCGCTTGAGCGGTCCCAAACCGACATACATCTCTGCCACCACCTCGCTCGAGCGGATGACCACCGCTTGAGCGGTCACCCACCGACTCAACTCTTGACCACCAGCCCGCTCGAGCGCACAACCCGAGAAAAACTCATATTTTCTGTTCTTGAGTGTTCTAAGCCCCCAAACACTCCAACATCCACTATGATGCTTCAAAACACACTTAAACTTACTGATTCGCGTGTATAAAACACCCACAGACACACACGAACCCAAAACATCTAGAATCACCGAACGAAAAACCTCATAACCCGATTCTATCCACCGAAATCAATATAAAACCCCTTTTGAAACCAAAACTCAATTTTCTTGAAACAAAGTCAGATCTACAGTAATTTAATCGTTAAAAATGCACACGATTAGATGTAACACCCTTTTAAGACATGAGAGTCTAGGATCCTACCTCGGTGAGCTAAAAACTCGATGCCTCAAACCATGTGCAAAATCGAGCTTCGGCGAAATTAAAATCTGACCGGATGGTTGTGTAGTTCTCGATGCCGATACCAAGAATTTGCAGTCTGATCGTCAAAAACTGAGCTCCAGGCCCCCGAGACCTTAGAGAGAAGGCAGAGAGAAAAAGAAAGAAACTTAAGAGTTAAGTTTCGAAAATATCTTTTGAAAATATCTGACTTTAGATATTTATAGGCCTCCAAAATATCTTTTTTTGAATTTTTTTAAAAGTCGTGCCACAACGGTCCACGGTCCCGGAAACCTACCCCGTATACATATCTAAGCCCGATCATGCATCAAAAGTATATAAAAACATACTATCACATAAACACGAAACGCGCGTCGAAAGACGCCGAAAAAGAAAATGGGTCAGGGTCTCACAAAATTCGCCTGTTGAAACCAATGGAATACCCAACAAAAGTATATCTCTCATAAATAAAAGACATACAGTTTCAACATGCATATAATATATCGCCTTATGGCGTACAGAACCTGCCTTCAAGAATAGGCATACCAAAAAGAGAAAACTATAAAATCTTCTGCCACCGCTAGCACCACCATAGCTAATCACAATCATCCTCCACGTTATCACCTGAAAATGATTTTTACAGAAAATTTTCACCCGTGAGCTGAAGTCCAATAGAAACAGATAATAAGCTGTAAAGCAGGAAAATATGCAACCATATGAGTGTGAGCTAACTCGACCACAAACAGAAACCAAAGGTTTTTCATCCAAAACCCACAAGTTTTCCCGTTAGGCTAACACAAAACTCCCAAAATGGTTTTATTAACATAGAACCCTGTTTTCATCCTTAAAACTATGTATTGCAAAGTAATGCAAATAACCAACCATAGTTAAAGAAAAACAGTAACCAAAACATTGCTCCCTCACGGATCAAAACCATGGAAAAAGAAGAATAAGATCCAATGTACCGACTTTGTCACAAGGGGACAGAGGTAACAACTATAGATCCATATCCATTATCTAAACCCCATGCCTCATGGGACTGGATAGATAATCACAAGTTCTATACGGAGCACCACGACGTAAAAGCAGACTTTACGTACTTAATACCGATGGACAAAAGCACCAACCACCTTCATTACGGGAAATACCCCGAAGGACAAAGGCACCTACACTGCGCACCTTTATGGACTTTCACCGAGGATAACTCATGCCAAATACCTGTCATCCCGGTACATCTAGATAATCTTCTAAAAATCAAACCATAGCATCATCTATAAAACCTTTTTGTAAATATACATTATACATGTATATAGATCCATCCATCAACAACAAAATATGTAAAAACATATTTGCATCAAAACGATTTAGAAATTGAGACTCAACCCCAAGCGTTAGCTCCAAACCTCCAAAAACACGTTTTATAAAACCTCCATTTCCAAAATCACCTTTTTGAAAATCACGGATAACAACACATTCGAATTATGTAATAAACCAAAAAAAGGGGTAAAAACATGCTTTTTATCCAAACAAATATGGTTTAAACATAAAATATATCTTTCACATTCCAGGACCCCACGGACTCATAGAACTCACCCCGAACTCAAAACTCATCTTCTCACACAAAGGAAGAAAATGGCCAACACCAACAGAAAAGGTGTCGACACAAACAGCCGAGGTGTCGACACAAACAGAAAATGTGTCAACACAAACAGTGGAGGTGTCGACACAAACAGGGGAGGTATCGACACAAACATCAATAGAATACTCAACACCAATAAGAGGAAAAATGTGTCGACACAAACGAAAATTGTGTTGACACCAACAACAAAAGGTGTCGACACAAAAGAACCGAGAGTTCAACGTAAGCTACTGGAGCATACTCAGCACCCCAGAAGAAAATTGTGTCGACCCTAATAGAAAAAGGTGTCGACATAAAACCTAAAAATTTTCAAATTTCAGAATAAGCTACAGGCGATGATGAAAATCAAACCGAAGCTCCGAATACAACTTCTCAACTCCAAATTAAACCAGCCAAACACCTCTTTTCAACCAATGAACATACACAAATCCAAAACAACAAAGATACACCGAAAGGAAAGCCTCAAACCCATTTTCTCCAATCGAAACGCCAAAAAATGATTTTAAAATAAAAAAACCAGAGCTATCAAATGTAAATAAATTTTTCATACGTTTAACACGGTAGAAATGCATAAGATTACATATAACTCCCTTATATAGCAGTGGAATATAGAATCTTACCTCGTTGGGTCAAAAATTCAACGTCTCGATCTACGTGCAAATTTGAGCTTCACCGAAATTAAATTTCGTCTGAATGAATGCGTAGATCACGAAGCTAATAGTAAGGATCTGCTACTCGATCGCCAAAAACAAAGCCCGTGCCCCAAGAAAATCTAGAGAGAATGCAGAGGTTTTTGTTTGGAGAAAAAAAACTTAACCACTAAGCTTTCCAAAAGAAAATATTTCCACCAAAATATTTAAGGCTAGATATTTATAGGTTTCTAAAATTTCTTTTTTTTTTAAAAAAATGTTAAAATTCGCACAGTAACTCCCTACAATCCCGAGAAGCAACCTCGCATGCTCAGTTTAACCAAAACAGGCATCGAAACACATAAAAACATATTAAAGAAAAAGTGCTAAAATGGTGTCAAAACACCTAACGTGCATATATATCAAAATCAAACGGCACAGGATCTCATAACTCTCCCCCCTTAAGGAATTTTGCCCCCAAAATTCACTACAAGGTCAAGAGATGAATAACTCTGGGTATCTCGCACGAATCCCAGGCTCAAGCTCCCAAGTCACTTCCTCAACCCCGTGATGAAGCCACTGAACTTTGACATAAGCAATCGTTCTCCCCCGCAACACCTGTTCCTTCGTATCCAGAATCTTCACGGGACGCTCCTCATACGTCACATCCTCATCAACTCTTAACTCAGTCCAATCTAGAACATGTGAGGGATCAGGCTCATTCCTCCGAAGCATAGACACGTGAAAGACGTTATGCACATATGCTAACTGAAATGGCAAAGCTAGACGATATGCAGCCGCCCCAATCCTTTCCATGATCTCGAACGGTCCAATAAAATGTGGTGATAGCTTCCCGCTATGACCAAACCTCATCAACCCTCTACGAGGAGAAACCTTAAAAATCACATGATCCCCCATAGAAAACTCTAACGGTCTCCTCCTCCGATCAGCATAACTCTTCTGGTGGCTCTGAGCTGTCACCAATCGCTGACGATTCACTGTAATCACTTCTGTCATTTCCCGCACTAGATCGGGTCCTAAAATTGCGGTCTCTCCCACCTTTGTCCAACACACAGGCGATCTACACGGTCTACCATACAAAGCCTCATACGATGCCATCCTAATACTGGACTGATAGCTGTTGTTGTATGCAAACTCTGCTAATGATAGATGATCCTCCCAAGAATCCCAAAAATCAAGCACACAGGCTCTCAGCATGTCCTCCAAAATCTGAATGGTCCTCTCAGACTGACCATCGGTCTGAAGAAGAAAAGCTGTACTAAAAGTCAAGCTTATCCCCAAGGCCACCTGAAGACTCTGTCAAAAGCGCGATGTAAAGCGCGGATCTCAATCAGAAACAATAGTCACGGGTACTTTGTGTAGTCAGACTATCTCCTGAATGTACAATCTGCTCACTCGATCCACTGAATCCTTCACACGTATGGGAAGAAAAGGTGCATACTTCATCAATCTATCCACTACAACCCAAACCACATCGTGTCCCTTTGGCGAGCGTGGAAGTCCTGATACAAAATCCATAGTGACATTCTCCTACTTTCACTCAGATACAGGTAACGACTGCAACAATCCTGCAGGTCTCTGGTGTTCCACCTTTACTTGCTGACAAGTAAAGCATCGAGAAACGAATTAGATTACATCTCTCTTCATCCCCGTCCACCAAAACTGACGGCGTAGATCGTGATACATCTTCGTGCCTCCAGGATGCACTGCAAGACGTGAGTGATGAAACTCATGCAACACCTGAGCACGGCACGACTTTGGCACAAACAATCTCCCTGACAACCTTAAACTCTGATATGAACTCACCACCCATCCTGCTATGTTTGTCCCACTAGCAATGCGGTCCCGTATCATCTGAGCCTCCTGATTGGTCCTCTAGGCCTCTAAAACACGTGCAATTAATGCCGGTTGTGAAGCAACTGAATATATGGTCGCACCTCTCTCTGTCTCCCCGAGACACAGATCAAACTCCCCAACATCCCCAAGCATGTCCCATTCTCGCATAGCCAAAGAAGCTAATGAGCCGTGAGACCTCCTACTGAGTGCATTAGCTACAACATTTGCCTTACCCGAATGGTACTACAAATCGAAGTCGTAGTCTTCCAACAACTCCATCCATTGTCGTTGGCGAAGATTCAAGTCCTTCTGTGAAAACAAGTACTTTAGGCTCTTGTGATCAGAGAAGACCTCGAAACGCTCACCATAGAGATAGTGATGCCATGTCTTCAAGGCAAAGACCACGGTTTCCAACTCTAGATTATGTGTCGGGTAGTTCCTCTCGTGTGTCTTCAACTGTTGGGATCCATAAGCTACAACCTTGCCTTCCTGCATCAGAATGGAACCCAAACCCTCATGTGAAGCGTCACAGTGCACAGTGTAACCCAAACCTCGCTCAAGAATAATCAGCACTGGTGCACTGGATAATCTCCTCTTCAGCTCCTGGAAAGCTGACTCACAAGACTCGCTCCACACAAACGTGACTCCCTTTCGTGTCAAACGTGTCATCGGTGCTGCAAGCCTAGAGAAGTCCTATACAAACCGCCGATAATAACCCGCTAGACCCAGAAAATGCGGATCTCAAAAACATTCTTCGGTCGCTGCCAATCTGTCACTGCATCGGTCTTCACGAGTCCACTGATACTCCATCCTTTGACACCACGTGTCTAAGAAATCTCATCTCTGTCATCCAGAACTCACACTTCTCGAACTTTACATACAATCGATGTTCCCTCAGAAGCTGCAGGACAACATGCAGATGCTCCTCGTGCATCTCCCTCATGGGTGAATAGATCAGAATGTCATCCACGAATACCACCACAAAACTAACCAGATAAGGGTGGAAGATATGGTTCATCAAACCCATAAATGTAGCTGGAGCGTTCGTCAGACCGAACGGCATAACCAGAAACTCGTAGTGACCATAACGAGTCCGAAAGGTGGTCTTCGCTATGTCCTCATCCCTAAGCCTCAGCTGATGATACCCTGACCTCAAGTCAATCTTCGAAAAGCAGCGCAATCCCCTCAGCTGATCAAACAGGTCATCAATCCTAGGCATAGGATACTTATATTTCTCCGTCACCTGGTTCAGCTTCCTGTAATCTATGCACAACCGCAACGAACCATCCTTCTTCTTTGCAAAGAGTGCTGGAGCTCCCCACGACGACATACTCGACCGTACAAACCCTTTATCAAGCAACTCCTGCAACTGCACCTCGAGTTCTCTCAACTTAGCCGGTGCAAAACGGTACGATGGCATAGAGATAGGAGCAATTCCTGGAACTAGATCAATAGGGAACTCCACATCTCGACTCGACGGTAGCTCAAACAAATTATCAGGAAAGACATTTAGATACTCACAGACCACAAGGGGTAACTCCCCTCGAACCCACTCAAATCGTCTAACCTGAGAGCAAAAAAGAGGAAACTCAAGTTCCCTTGAACCCGAGCCACACCGGGCATAGACATCAGGCTCTCATCCCGATCATCCCCAAAGTAAAAATAGTCACCTTCCAGTGTACAGATCGACACTCTCCGGCGCTCATAATTTATAAAGGCACGGTAGGTAGTCAGCCAATCCATCCCTTGGATGACATCAGACGTGGTCATGTCTAGAATAACAAAGTCAAACTCTAAATAACGACCTGCGACTTCCAACACGCAAGATCTATAGACAAGACTCAACGTCACATCCCCACTGACTAGGGTCTCCACGCTCATAGTACCACCCAACCAGTCCATGTCCAGCCCCAATGCAGATGTAAAAGTAGATGATATAAATGAATGTGATGCTCCAGTGTCGATAAGGACACTGGCTCATGATCTATAAACTAGGAAGGCACCTCTAATCATGGCTGGTGTAACAGTAGCATCATATGCAACTGGTGCTTTGGAAGCACTGCGATCAGCAAGAACGTATGCCCTGGCATGTGGTAATCTGGTCTATCCACCATATCCCTGAGTCGTCGGCTGCCTCACAGACTGTGCTGAAGTGCCTCCCTCTGCAAACCTGGAAGTTTGGGCCCTAGGCTGCTGAGGAGTCTGCCGTCTCTGTGTCGATGGAGCAGCCAGAGCTTCTGTCGTCCCCTGGACATTTTCCCCTCGGGGACAATGTCTACAGATGTGCCCAGACTGACCACACTTAAAGCATATCGGTGGGTCTCTCACCTGTGACTGACTAGGCGCTGAACTCTAGACCTGGCCCTTTTGTGGGCACTCAGATGAACGATGTCCCGACTGTCCACATCGGTAACAAATTAACCCTCTCTGCTCTGGTCTTCTTATCGAGGCCACTGAAGGTGTAGATGCAGAGCACCGCGGCTGAGACGATTCGGCAAAACGAGAACTAGGTCCAGACAACCTATGGCACTTTTTCCCGCACCCCTGGAACTATGTATCTCCACTGCCTTGCTGGCTCCCGCTCTCTCTAATCCTGCGGCTATCTGCCAACGAGTTCTCTACCCGGATTGCAGCTTCCACTAGCTTGATATACACCTCCACATCTAGAGCTGCAACCCTATCTTTGATAGCTGCTCAGAGTCCCCTCTCAAATCTTTGAGTGCGCAACTCCTCTGTAGATACCATCTCAGGTGTGAACTGTGACAGATTCACGAACTTGGACTCATACTGGACCACAAACCAGTTTCCCTGAATAAGGGAGAAGAACTCCTCACGGTAAGTATCCCTCGAAGATCTCGAGAAATACTTCTCCAAGAAGACTCTCGTGAAAGCAACCCACGTCTCATTCACAGTTGTTTCGGCAAACTTCCACCACTCTCTAGCATCTTACCGTAGTTGGAACGCCGCCAACTTTACGCGCAGAGCATCTTCCTCGATATCCAGAGTATCAAAGATTGTCGTGGTCACTTCTAACCATTCAGTAGCCACTTTAGGGTCTGAATCCCCATAAAAGGTTGGAGGATCCAACCGCCGAAACTCCCTCATAGCCATTGAAGCCCTTGGCTCAGGAAGTCGTACACTAACCCTAGTCGCTTCTGCCATAGCTCGCATAGTGGCCAACATCTCCTGGATGACATCAGTGCCACCAACATCAGTACCACCCACTTGTTCCTGTGGGGCAAGAATATTCCCTTCCTCCGGAACCTGAGCATAGGCACGTCCTTGGCCACGGCCTCGGCCACGACCCTGTCCCCACACTCCCTGCGTGGACATAATTCTATAGAAAGTAATATAACACAATAAACTTTCCTACAACATGCTACTACGTAACATAAACACATAATCATGCTATCACATAGCTACTTAAGATTATGTAAACACGTCTCACATACCGAGGAGAACTAACAAGATAGAGTCGTCAATTTGGATAACCTATTCAAATTCCCTGCTAGAAAACACGTCGACCAAACGAGTTTCTAACTTGGCTTCCAAATTTGTTATTCCAAACGCCCTGGGGTAAGACTCATCAATCTCGAGATTTAACCTCCATACGCACATATACACAACTATCATGCTCAGAAAGCTATTAACATGTTATAAACCAACGTTTAAACACATGCAAGCAAGCATACACAATTAACCTCACCATGTGATAAATCCCTTTTTCCATGGCTCTTAGGTATTCAAACCCAGAGCTCTGATACCAAGTTGTCACGCCCCAAAACTCGGGGTCACGTCAAAATCCACCAAACATCCATTTTATATGAAAATATAGGTTTTCATACATTAAATACGCTTGTTGATACCAATGGAATACCCAACAAAAGTGTATCTCTCATAAAAAAAGACATACAGTTTCAACATGCATACAGTATATCGCCTTATGCCGTACGAAATATGCCTTCAGGAACAGGCATACCAATAAGAGAAAACTATAAAAATTTTCGCCATCGCGGGCAACCATTGCTAATCACGATCATCCTCCACGTTATCACCTAAAAATGGTTTTTACAGAAAATTTCCATCCGTGAGCCGAAGCCCAATAGAAACAGATAATAAGCTGTAAAGTAGGAAAATATGCAACCATATGAGTGGGAGCTAGCTCGACCACAAACAGAACCCATAGGTTTTTCATCCAAAACCCATAAGTTTTCCCATCAGGCCAACATGAACCTCCCAAAACGGTTTTATTAACACAGAACCCTGTTTTCATCCTTAAAACTATGTACTGCAAAGTAATGCAAATAACCAACCATAGTTAAGGAAAAATAGTAACCAAAACATTGCTCCCTCACGGATCACAACCGTGAAAAAAGAAGAATGAGATCTTATGTACCGATTCCGTCACAAGGGGACAGAGGTAACAACTATAGATCAATGTTCATTATCTAAACCCCATGCCTCATGGGACCGGATAGATAATCACAAGTTCTATACGGAGCACCACGACATAAAAGCTGACTTTATGGACTTAATACCAATGTATAAAAGCACCAACCACCTTCTTTACGGGAACTACCTCGAAGGAAAAAGGCACCTACACTGCGCACATTTTCGGACTTCCATCGAGGGCAACTCGTGCTAAATACCCGTTATCTCGGCACATCTAGATAATCTTCTAAAAAATTGAACCATTTCACAAATATACATTATACATGTATATATAGATCCATCCATCAACATGGAGATCAAACAAAATATTTTAAAAATATTTTTTTCTGTTTTCATCAAAACATTACCAAAACTGAAACTCAACCTCAAGGATTAGCTCCAAACCTCTAAAACATGATTTGTCGAGATTTTTCACAAAACCATCATTTTTTACCATTTTCAAGAACACCCTTTGAAAACCCAACATCCACAAGTTCAATATCATGTAATAAACCAAGAAAAGTGAAAAATATGCTTTTATCCGAGAAAATAAGGTTTGAACACAAAACATGATATATAAGCATTTTAACCAGGAAAAAAGCATACAACTGAATGTAACGTAGCTGGCCAACAATCACTATCACGTCCCGACATCCGGATCACGTGAAACACCCATAATAAACTCCAAGGAACAAGAAATTTATAAAAAGCTCCACAGAGAATGAAAAATGGTTTGAAAATCTTGATATACCTTCACTTTTTTGGTCATAACTTTTAAAAAAAAAGCATTTTAAGGTGAGAGAGGTGCCATTGGAAAGAGAACTTCTGGGGCTTCGATTTGAGTACAAGAACGACCCAATTTTGAGTCCGGATGAGGGAGATAACATCAAAACAAAAAAGCCCTGCGTAGTCAGTCTGCTCGAGCGGACATCGAGCGCTCGAGCGAGCTACCACCTGAAAAAAAACCCAGAATTTTCTATTCTTGGTGTTCTAAGCCTCCAAACCCTCAAACACCCACTAAGCATCATCTCAACCACAAATTAAAGCCTCCAAACACCTTTTTCACACCATCGGATATATCTAAACCCAAAACTACCATATAAACTCGAGAGGAACTTTTTAAAACACGTTTTCATCTAACCGAAATAAACACAAATGCCTTTTTAAACCAAAACCTGATTTAACAAAACATAAATCAGTTGTCCATGCATTTTTAACCGGTCAAAATACGTATAATTGCACCTAGTACCCTTTAACAGCAATAGAGTCTAGAATCCAACCGCATTGAGCTAAAAGCTCGACGTCTCGATCCACGTGCAAAAATAAACTTTGTCGAAATAAAATTTTGTCCAAATGAAAGCGTAGACTACGATGCCGACACTAAGAATTTGCTGTCTGATCGTCGAAAACTGAACCCCGGGCCCCCGAGAAGTTAGAAAAAAGGCAGAGAGAAAAAGAAGAAAACTTAGGAGTTAAGTTTTTAAAAATATCTTTCAAAAATGTCTAACTCCAGATACTTATAGGCCTCCAAAATATCTTTATTTTTTTGAATTTTTAAAATTCGCACTGCAACTTCCCATAGCCCCCGAGACCAACCCCTCAAAATCTCTGAACCCGAACATGCGTTAAAACCACATTTTTATAGAATCTTGCGCCAGGCCTCCACCGCTCGAGCGGTCAACGCTGGGAGAAAACCTGAACAAAAGAAGCAAGATCAAACTTAAATTCTTACTCCCGTCAACACTTAGATCATTTCCCAAAAAAGAAACGGGCCAGGGTCTCACAACTCTTCCCCTCTTAAAGGAACTTCGTCCCCGAAATTCAACACTGCAACAACACTGCAACTCAAGCCAAACACAGTCCCGTAACTATCAACAATCTCTGATGCAAACCTAGCAATACTGCCCAATAGTAGAAATGCCCCAGCAACTGAAATCCAAAACCTAATTACCCAAAAAAAATTGAAATCCTAAACTTGCCGTCACACAAGGAAAACACGACAGAAGATTCAATCTCCATACAGACTGCTCGCATGGGCAAGTTCCACAGATATTACTTTTATCCAGGAAACATCCATAAACATTGGATCAAGATCCAACTCGAGCTGCCAAACCCCAACACAGAACTCTCGTTAAACACAACTACTCCAGCGACAAATGCAAAGCAAGAGACCAATCCACCACGGTACTTGATCCCAAATATGCTCTATGCTCGAACACAGAGACTGTCACCCTCGTCCTCATTTCCACATACTGGCTCAATCACACCTCACAATACACACCAAGGACTATCTCCACAAGTCCAAACACATGATGTCAGACTCCGACATCGGTCACAAGAAGTCACAAACTCCACATCCAGGCTGTCACGTAAACAGAACATCTCATAGGCATCCAACAACCTACAAAAACCCTACTGTATCTCCCGTACAACAGCGTCCCACTACTCATCTCAACGTCTTGCCATCAAATCACTGATATCAAATTGTAGATCACCCTCAAACAAAACATGGTCGCCGTCAACCGGCAAAACAATCATGATGATCATCGTCCAACATCAACCCCTTGAGTCCCTAGACTCGTCCGTCGAATAAACAACCATGACTTGCCTCTTATACTTAGCAAATCCCTCGTATGCAGAATCATCATGGTCCTTTCGTTCCCAACCAAACAATCGCGTCGGTCTGAACAGGCCATGCCAACCAAGGCCTCTCCAAGCTCTTACTCTCGAGACCACCATCTATACAAACAATCATTATGCCAAAGCACAACACTTACCACAGTCGATAGACACTCCTCGACTCTAAGAGCTCTACGTAGTTTCAAGTCCTCAAACAGAGCAAAAGGTCAGACTCACAAAAGTCTACCAGAAATCCACCATATGCATATCACAGCCGCACTATTCTGACAAAATTCTCGCTCTATCATAAGCTAAAAGCACAACCATACACACCCACAACGGTCGACAATCCTCAACTGATCACTGCAAGGAACTCTGTGTATCGACACCGACGCCCTTATCAACTAAAATCCCTGGTCTAACAACTCGACCTCACAGGGAACACAACCCTACTGGTTCAACCATTCGTTGAAACCATACTGGTTAGGTTTCACAACCTATCAGATGTACCACACTCATACGTACTCTTTTACGATCTTTCATCGCAGAAAAATACCAATCCCATCATGCGATTCTTTACGGTCTTTAACTGCGGGAGCAATCGGATTTCAATTCACACACGCAGATGTTTAACACCCAGAAAGCATGAAGAACCCGTTTTCCAATCACCCGATCCTGGCGATACACATCCCTGAGTCACAACTTCAAGGGTCATAACACGGATACAAATTCACTGAGATTCCACAGTCTCAAAACACAACCAAAACCTGAACCAATCAAAACTTGGCATCTCTGTCCACTCGAGATGAAACAACTCGCAAACAACACGCACCAGACAATCATCTATAAGAAAATCGTTTACAAGAACTCTCTATCTCCTTTCATCTAAAGGAAAAAAAAGGCTAACAAGAAACCATGGCCAAACTTCAGCATACTGCTGGCATACTCCCAATACTCCTCAACACTTAGCCTCTAAAGAACTCTGAAAATCCTACTTCGAGGCCACATCGACTATAGTCACATAGCTGCCGTCAATTTCGATCACAATACTCAGATCATCAGCTACACCAAACTCTCAATGCTCAGACCTTATTCACACACATGAACACCATCCATCTGCATACCTGGTACAACACATACCATTGCGCCCAAAACCTCACTTCACAAGGTTGCGCTACACAACTTAATTCCTACTAGGCACACCACGATCACGTCACGGTCTCTCCGAATAAGGGAAACCCAATCCAGAGTTACTAATAAATCCCACAACCATGCAGACACCTTCCGCACTTCTGCTCTCAAAACACACCTCGACCACAGGCATCATACCCTACGATTTCTCACCTATCATCCAAGGCTAGCCAAATCACACGGTATACTGCTGAACCTAATCACTCCACACTTCGTTTCCATGGGCAAATAATGTACCCATCTCTGAACCTAAGGTGGAACACAAATAACTTCCAGACATATCATATCTAAGATACGTCATCTCAGCATTAAGCCATCGTCATCTCAGCATTAAGCCATCCACATAAGCCTAGCATGGTTCTCAAACGCGATCTCCTAATCACTAGAATAATGGCCAAACCACTAACCTGCATTCCTGTAGGAATCCCACAGAACTGATACTCGTCGTAGGAACCCTCACACATTCCGATACAGCCGTAGCCCATGCTCCTCCCAGCATATCTGTAACTGATACTCATTCCCACATCCTTAAGCTCACGCACTTGTAACTCAAGTCTCAAACCTCAGGGAGGTATACAACGTCCAAGGTCATCAGAACTACTCTGACTACCAACAACATCCTTAGATGCTACTCTGGCTACCGTCAACATCCTACTGACCACCATCAACATCCTGACTACCAGGGGATATCTCCAGAACCACTCACGTTCTGCTATCTCTACATACACCCAGCCAAGGATTACTACGCTCCCATCTACTATGTTCTCGTTCATACTTCATCCCGAGTACACGGCTCATGACATAGCATGGCTCACGACGTACCTAATCCATCACACGGCCGAAACCACGTGCACCCAAAGGCTATCCTTACAACTTCCAGTAACTTACTCTTAAGCGAAGCTAGCTACACAAGCCAAAGCCATCAACCAAGCTTCGACTATACCTTAACAAAACTCTACTCAAACCCTCAACGGTTTGCCAACCGAAGCTGTCCTCACACGGCTAAACCCAACTCACTAAGGAGTTCCACAACATCCCAAACAATCGACGTTCAACCCATACTGTACCTCTGCAACTGATAACAACCGAGTCGCATGTCCAAGACCCAAACCATGGTCTCATCGTCTCGAAAGGGGTACAGGTTATAAAGAAAGAAAACATGAAACACGACAACTTAAGGTCGATCTATCATGTTATTCCTAACACATACCACATAATCATGCTAACACAGAGCTAGAAAGATTATACAGACACCACACCGATACCGAGGAGAACTAACAAGAATGATGCGTCACTTTGGATAACCTACTCAGATTCCTTGCTAGAAGTCACGTCCGCGAAATGCATTTCTAACTTGGCTCCTAAGTTTGTTAATCCAAACGCCCGAAGGCAAGACTAATCAATCCTAAGGTCTAACCTCTATGCTCACATATTCACGACATCAACATGCTCATGTTCCAAACACAGGCAACCAAGCACACACACATCCTCATAAGGTAATGCACCCTCTTCCCATGGCTTATAGGTATTCAAACCCAGAGCTCTGATACCAAGTTGTCACGCCCCAAAACTCAGGATCACGTGAAAATCCACTAAACACTAGTTTTATGAAAAATATAGGTTTTTATACATTTAAATCCGCTTGTTGAGACCAATGGAATACCCAACAAAAAGATCTCTCATAAATAAATAACATACAGATCCAACATGCATACGATATATTGCCTTATGGTGTACAAAATCTACCTTCAGGAACAGGCATACCAAAAAGAAAAAACTATAAAAATCTTCTGCCACCACGGGTATCACCAGAGCTACTCCTCATGCACATCATCACCTCAAAATAGTTTTAAAGAAAATCCCAATTGTAAGCTGAAATCCAATAGAAATAAACTATAAAGCTGTAAAGCAGAAAATATGCAATCATATAGGGTGGGAGCTAAACTCAACCACTGAACCCAAAATGGTTTTCCATAAACCCCAAGTTTTCCCATCAGACTACACAAGTCTCCCAAAATGGTTTTATTTCATAAAACCCATGTTTTCATCCTTCAAACCAAGTATTGCAACAAAAGCAAATGATCAACCACAGTTAAGAAAAAATAGTAATCAAAACATTGTTCCCTTGCAAAATGTACCATCGTGAAAAAGATTATTTAATCCTATGTACCGACTCCATCATAACGGGACATAGGTAACAATTATAGATCCATGTCCATTATCTAAACCCCATGCCTCTTGGGACTGGATAGATAATCACAAGTTCTATACGGAGCACCACAGCGTAAAAGCTGACTTTACGGACTTAATACCGATAGACAAAAGCACCAACCACCTTTTTTACGGGAACTATCCCGAAGGACAAAGGCACCTACACTGCCCAAGTTTTGAACTTCCACCGAGGGCAACACGTGCCAAATACCCATCATCCTGGCACATTTAGATAATCTTCTAAAAAATCGAACCATTTCACAAATATACATTATACATGTATATATAGATCCATCCATCAACATGGAGATCAAACAAAATATTTTTAAAATTTTTTTCCCATTTTCATAAAAACGTTACCAAAACTAAGACTCAACCCCAAGAGTTAGCTCCAAACCTCCAAAACATGATTTGTCGAGATTTTTCACAAAACTACCACTTTCCACCGTTTTCAAGAACATCCTTTGAAAACCTAACGTCCACAAGTTTAATATCATGTAATAAACCAAGAAAAGAAAAAAATAGCCTTTTATCTGAGCAAACAAGGTTTGAACACAAAACATGATATACAAGCATTTTAACCGGGAAAAAAGCATACAACTGAATGTAGCGTAACTGGCCAACCATCACTATCACGTTCTGACATCCGAGTCACGTGAAACATCCACAACAAACTTCCAAGGAACAAGAAATTGATAAAAAGCTCCACATATTATGAAAAACAACCTTTCCCAAGCATTTGGCCAAAAACAGATGAAAAATGGTTTGGAAATCTTGACATGCCTCCATTCTTTTGCTCATATTGTTTTTTACAAAAAGAATTTTAAGGTGAGAGAGGTGCCATTGCAAAGAGAACTTCCGGGGCTTCGATTTAAGTACAAGAACAACCCAATTCTGAGTTCGAATGACGGAGATAACATCAAAATAAAAAAGCCCTCGGCAGTTAGTCCGCTCGAGCGGACATCGGGCGCTCAAGCGAGCTACCACCCGGGAAAAATCCATAATTTTCTGTTCTTGCTATTCTAAGCCTCCAAACCCTCTAACACCCACTAATCGTCATCTCAACCACAAATTAAAGCCTCCAAACACCTTTTTAACACCCTCAGATATATCCAAACCCGAAACTACCTTAGAACCTCAAAAGAAACATTTCAAAACCCGTTTTCATTCAATCGAAATCAACACGAACGCCTTTTTAAACCAAAATCCAATTTAACGAAACATAAATCGGTTGTCCATGCATTTTTAACCGGTCAAAATAACTATAATTGCACGTAGTACCCTTTAACAGCAGTAGAGTCTAGAATCCTACTTTGTTGAGCTAAAAGCTTGACGTCTCGATCCACATGCAAAAATAAACTTTGTCGGAATGAAATTCTGTCAGGATGAAAGCGTAGGCCGCAATGCCGATACTAACAATCTGTTGTCTGATCGTCGAAAACTGAACCCCGAGCCCCCGAGAAGTTAGAAAGAAGGCAAAGAGAAAAAGGAGAAAACTTAAGAGTTAAGTTTTTAAAAATATCTTTTGAAAATATCTAACTCTAGATATTTATAGGTCTCCAAAATATCTTTTTTTTTGAATTTTTGAAATTCGCACCACAACTTTCCGTAGCCCTTGGGACTAACCCCGCAAAATCTCTGAACCCGAACATGTGTCAAAATCACATTTTTATAGAATCTTACGCCAGGCCTCCACCGCTCGAGTGCTCGACCACCGCTCGAGCGAACCCCTACCGACATACTCCTCTACTATACCATCACTCGAGCGGACAACTGTAGACACCCCAATTTGTCCCCACCCAATCTTATGTGAATCCAATGATGAAAACAGCTGAATAGTGCTTTAGTTGGATCCTCGGAAAGTGATCCAAGTTCGGTAATTGAACCCGACCATCAAAAACCATCAGAACCCTTCAAAACCAATGAAGTTATACCAAATCATCGATAACTTGTTGCCCAAGAATCCCCAAACATGGCGATCGCCAACTCTATTGTAGCGACCTTCAATAGACTCTTGTGGAACCTTTTCCAACATGGCGACCGCCAACTCACATTGTGGCGGTCACCAACTCCAAATGGCCTGACGTATCTAAAACCGTGTCAACATCTCATTGGTTGAGAAACTCTATAAATACTGTAGCTCTGGTACATTTTCGAGGACAGAAAATTAGAGAGAGATTTTAGTGACAGAAATTCTGCCAAAACGCCAAGTAATTTCGAGCCTCGACGCCGAAACCCTACCGAAATACCGTAAGCCGAGTCTCTGAAGTCCTATAACCCTAGTTAGGATCACTACCCGAGAATTGGAGCACTAGAGCACATTTCCCCAGTTTGATGATTCCGCAACAATCTAGGTATTCCGCTTGGATCCCCGATCCTTCTAGCTCCATCTTCACTCTTTTAGAGCGATCGGGTTAATAGTCATCTATTTCTTTCAACTGCATTCTTGCATTACTTATTAGTTGCTATGTTTATGTTTAAATTCAAGTTTTAGCTTACTTGTTTATTTATTTGCTTATTTATATTAAAATTTAATTAAAATAATTAGATAGTGCTAATATTTCTCGCGATTGCAATTTACAATGTTGTTAATCGTTATAATCTAAGCACTTACATAAAAATAGTTGTAATAGTCAATATTACACCTATTTAATTTAAGTACTCTATTTCTTTTCTTTTCTTTCTTTTTATGTTAATTTAATATTCTAGCTTTCATTTTCTTTTTTTTCTTTTCTTTTAGTTAAGTCTCTTTTCTTTTAATAGCATTCCATTTTATTTTCATTTCTTCAATATTAATGTTTCATTTAGCTTATTGTAATTTTCTTTTAATGTACCATTTATTTTTTTTTCTCTTTCTTTTATGACAATATTAGGTTAATGTTATTTTATTAGCATTATCTTAATATTCAAGTTTTCATTTTTCAGAATCCTTTTCTTTTAATAGTAGTATGGTTTATTATTAGCTTTAATCTCTTTATAAAATTTCATTTACCATTTATTTAATATTTATTTTTCTTACAAAACTCCATTTTCTTTTCATAGCACCTACTTTATTTTTATTTTGAGACCCAAAAATCACAAAAGACCTTCAAGCTATTTTCCCTTTTTAATAAGATTAAAACTCTTTTATTCATTCCTTTTCTTTTTCTTTTATTCCTTTTAAAAATATAAAATGTGAATAGTTAGATTTTCTTATTAATAGTATTTTCTAATCTTTTTATATTTATTTCTTTTGTCAAACCCCTTTTCTTTTCTTTTGGAATCTTAAATTCTATTTTGTTACAAAACCCTTCTTTTTTCTTTGTTAGTAGGCTTTCTTTTAATGTAGAATTTTTTATCTTTTTTTTTATGCATTTCTCATTTCTACGTAATTTTCTTTGATAACATATATGTTTTGATTATTTTCTTCAAAATCATGCCTAGAATATATTAGTTTATTTATTTTTGTAATCTATATTTAGGTAATTTTAGCAACTTTAACATTTTTTTATAGTTTTAACCAAATCATATTAGTTTAGGTTGTTTAAACAATATTGCATGTGGGAATGTGTACCATGTATCATTTATTTAGAAATTGCATGTCATAGGACTTAAAATTTTATCATTTTATTTGTATTAGAGTGCTATGTACATATACTATGTATTTTTTATAATTGATTTTGGATATTCTCTCTTTGTCTCTATTTTCTTTATTTGCATGCATTTGAGAAATCATATTAAAGAATCAATGATGATTAGTAGAGGCCAACCTTACGGTTGAGCGAATGGGGCGCCTAACACTTTTCCTAATTCGTACCTTAGCTCCCGAACCCTCTATCTCTCTGGTTAACGTTTTAAACATCAGTAGCTAATTTTATTTTTCTTAGTTTTTCTCAAAAACTAAGTAGCGACTCTATTTTTAACAAAAGAGGTTTTCAAAATTTAGTTTTCAAGGTGTTAAAAGATTTTTCTGAACATTCTTTGAATTCTTTATTTTTGAATATTTTTCAAAATGACCCCTAAATCCCAATGCCACAGTATTTTCTAGCGGCGCCGCTGAGGACTAGTTTGTAAAATTAAATAAGAGGGCTAGACTTGAAAACATTATTGGTTCTTAATATGTATCTCTCATCTATATTTTCGCATGCATGTGCATTATTCGTTAAACCCCCTGCCTGGTCGACCTGATGCCCTAAACGTTAATCCGTTTTGGGAATTATTGGGAAGATGGGCAACCCTTACTGACTGTACGCTATCATAGGTGTAGTAAAAAAGTTCGGGCGTACTGTTTGACCATGTTCTGCATGGGAGGTATATACCCGGCTCTATTCAGAAGGTACCCTTTTCAATTGACCAAAATCGGCCTTTTGCATATAGTGAACTTAGAACTCCCCATTAGGTGATGCTGACCCTAGTAGGATTACGTGTTTTCTTTATGGTATGTTTTGATTGCTATTATTAGGCTTGCTTGTTCAGTTTAGGCTAGCCCTTTCTCCGGATTCGACCTGGGTTTTTTGTTATTCTTTATTTAGGCTAGCTTTTCCTTCGGATTCCTACCCAAGTTTTGTTTCTCACCACTTTCGATTTTTCTTACCGTCATCATGACCGTGTTTTGCCTTAGCTTCTAGGGTGATTTCTCTCTCCTTCGAGATCTTCCCGGGCCATTAGTTGTCTCCCCTTCAACATAGGCTCGATTCTTTCAGACTCTTGTAATAACCGCAAGAATTATTTCTCTACCGTCATGTTGCCCATTTTTCTTTAATTTTTTTTAGGTCGAACCAGACCGGTGAGCATAGTTTTTTTTTCTTGCCAGAGTGCTATCCATTTTTTTAGGCAAACCCTCTCCCTAGTTTTTAGTTGATCCCCCTTTTCAGCCATCATAATAGTTTTTGAGTCATCTTGTTATGCTGCTAATGTGAGCCTTGCAGGGGCATTATTATAGCTTCCATGGTTATCTGTTCATGATATGTTATTTTGGGAATTCGAGATATCTTTTATCTGTTGCCAGAATATTTGCCCAGGGAGTGTCTAATATTGGTCATTTCGCTTTTGGAATCTAGGTTTCTCTGTCAGATTACCATTGGGCCGAGAAAAGTACAGTTAATATGTGTCTAGAAAAGATCAATGATAGGAAGACTTTGTAGGATATTTGAACAGCCGAGTGAGTCAGCTGAAATGGCAAAAAATGAGATGAATCTAGCAGCCCTAATGAGGGTGATTACTGATATACAGAGAGCCGTAGAGCAACAGACCCAGGCTCAAGTGCAATGTTAGGCACAGATTCGGGCAATTCAGGCACGTATCCCTATTGCGAATGGATAACCAGATGAGACAAACGAGAATGGAGAAGACTTTTTGAATGATAACCAAGTCCCCGATGGACCGCAAGTTATCCCACCACCACCACGAAACCTTCGTCAGGTTGTAGTTAAGGAGGAAAACACTGCGCAGTCTAAAGAATCTGCATTGATTGAGAAGATCGACATGATGGAAAAGGTCCTCAGAAAAGCTGAGGGAGTTGAGGAATATATGCTCGATGTAGGGGGACTTTGCTTGTTCCCAAATGCAAAATTGCCAGAAGTTCAAGATGCCGGACAAAGAAAAATTTGACGGAACCGGAGATCCCAGAATTCATCTCCGAATGTATGTTGGTACCTTGTCGCCAATGGAAATTGATAACCAGTTAAAGGCTCGGCTTTTTCACGGATCTCTTTCTAGGGCAGCCTAGAAATGGTTTCTTTCTCTTGATGTAGCCAAAATCAGAACTTGGGAAGACATCGCAACGGTTTTTATCAGCCAGCATAGTTACAATGTCCAACTGGATGTAACTACCCGAGAGCTCAAAATAACCCGACAGGAGAACATGGAATCTTTTGTTGATTTCTTGACCCGCTGGAGGGGTTAGACTGCTAAAATGACAAATTGACCTTCTGAAAAGGAGCAAGTAAGGATGGTAGTAAAAAACCTGCAGTCTCCGTTAAAGCGTTACTTGATCACGCAGCCACTCTCCACATTCGAGCAATTGTTTGATGCTGAGGTTTAGATAGAAGATGCTATCCAGTTTGGGGATATTAAAAAAGCCGAGCCAAGCCAGAAACCACCAAGAATGGCAAGGTGAACCTTTTGAATCCCTCCACCCATCCAACGAACAACCTTTAGTAGTCAGACAATGGCCAACAGCAACAAAAGCCGAGAAGGGTCTTTACCCCCTCAATATCTCTTTGTCTACCACTCTGAATCGGCTCGCTGAGAAAGAGCTCATTAAGCCCTTGGACCCCATGCATGTTCCTGATCCCCTACCGCCCAGGTTTAATGCTTCCCAATACTGCGCCTTCCACCAAGGCCACGGGCACTTAACCGACAAGTGTTTGAGACTCCGACACAAGATCCAAAACCTCATTGATAACAAGGTAATCCCACCCCCATCTGTCACCCCAAAATCGAATGTCACTACTAACCCACTACCGAATCATGCCAGGCAGGCTAGGGTAAATTACATGTCTATGGGGGAATTGGAGGACCCGAGTCAGCACATCTGCTCAGCACACCTACCTCGCCCTCATGTTTCAATAACTGAGAACCAAATAGTATGCTCATTCATGATGATTAGAGGTAGTCGAGACATAATGGAAGAATGGAACGATAATGCCTGGGAATGGTATCGACCGATGATCCAAATTTACCAACAGGAAGATGAGCGCAACGAGGTAGACAATTGGCCATTAGATTATCTAACTCAGCTTTATGGGTTTGGCCATGTACTCGATGGAATCACCATATCCCAACTTTTTAAGGCAGAAGTGTACGTCGATGAAATGCAGACCTACTGGCTGGTTAGGATTGTGTTCAAATCTTATGGGACCGAATGGATTGATTTTTGGGCAGAGCAAGAGAACTTCAACGAAGAGGATATCTGGGAAGAGGTTGACAATACATGGGCTATCGAAGATGATTAAGAAAGAAGGGAAAGGGCAGCCGTTAGTGACCTAAGTCATTTATGGGCATTCGAAGGTCCTTTGCACATAAATGAAGTAAGACAAACTGATAGTGTGATGCCAGGGTTATGGAACCCCGAAGACGGTGTAGAACACCTAACTAGAAGTGGACGACACTTTAAGCCAGCTCAGCTAGAGAAATGACGGCCAAGTGGAAAAGGGAAAGAGACAGAGCAAGAGGAGGAAGATGATGTTGTATTGAGACAGTTGAAAAAGACGCAAGCCAACATTAGCATTTGGGGGCTGCTGATGGCCTCGCACAAACACAGGAAAGCTGTGCTGAAAGTTTTGAATAAAGCCAGCGTTCCGATAGAGGCCACCCTGGAGCAACTAGTTGGACTGATTCGGCCGATGGTTGAATCAAAAGTCATTTCTTTCTCTGATGAGGATTTACCAGCTGTGGGAAAAAGTCACAACAAGCCGCTTCATATCACCGTCAAGTGCCTAAAAAATGGGTCCCAGTTACCCTCATCGATAACGGGTCTGCCTTGAACGTTTGACCATTGAGGACGGCCGTGTGCTTAGGGATGAGGCCAAACCAGTTCACTCGCTGCAATCAAGGGGTACGAGCCTATAACAACACAAGAAAGGACGTACTAGGACTGGTGTCGTTCGCCGTTTCAATAGGACTTCTGGAGACGTCGATTGAGTTTCATGTGTTAGATGTGCCAGCCTCCTTCAACTTGCTGCTGGAGAGGCCGTGGCTGCATGATCCAATTGTCCATGCGGTACCATCTGCCCTTCACGAAAAATTAAAATTGATAAAGAATGGGGCAGTCCTGACCATTCATGGAGAGGACAGTATTCACCCTCCGAAAGGAGAAGAGGGCACAACTCTACTAGAAGTTCAGCATAGTGAAGATGATGTGTTGCTCTGTGGTTTTCAGTTCGATGAAACACAGGCTGTTCAGACACTGATGAATGAAGAAGAATGGTATGTCAACCCACGAGCTTTAATGATGATAAGAAAAATGTCCTTCTTCCCGGGCATGAGATTGGGACGTAAACTGCAGGGAATCCCGGAACCCATTCAGTTATTGTCAACTTTGCACCGTTTTGGTCTTGTGTATGAGCCAATGAAAGACGATCTGGAAGGGCCTAGAAGGGGATGAAAGGCCAATTATTCTGGGACGCTCAATGGATACCTCGTCAAGGAAGAGGAAGATTTCCCATTTTATGGCTTTCTGGAGCGGTGGATCGATGAAGAGACCAATCAAAAGTTGCCAGGGTTGGAGATCCTTTTCAGCCACCAGCTGTCTGATACGAAAAATGAAGAAACAATGGAAAGAGAGAAGGAAGAAAAGAAAGTCCGGGAAGAAGGCTGGGCCGACAAACTCGATGGTACCGACATAGAAATGCTGTTTAATGAAATAATGGCTCATCTGCAGATAACTAATCAGGATTGCTTCATGATGGGTTTCAGCGCACCAGCAGACTGTACTAAGCTCATCGTCAATGCGGCTATGAAAGAGGCGAAGAATTGGACCATCAAGTCTTATAACGGGCAGGTCATCTATTCTAAGTTCGAGTTTGAGTCGGAGTCTGTAGTTGAGGACACATCTGTTGGTGCTTCTCTCCATGCTTTTCCCATCGAATTTGTAATCCCCTCTGTTTTTAATGAAATGAACAAGATTTTTGATTACTCTGCTTTGTTTGATTTATTTCATACACTTTCTGACGATTTTGAATTCAACAGGAATATCCCTGAAGAAATAAAACTTTTAATAAAAAGAGAAGAAGAAATGCATGCCCAACCAATAATTAAAGAAACTTTGTCAATAAATATGGGTAATGAAATCAACTCGCAAAATGTTCAAATCGGTTCTTCTTTATCCTCAGTTGAACAAGAACAACTAATAACTCTATTAAAAGAATTCAAAGATGTATTTGTATGGTCTTATGAAAATATGCCCAGAATTAATCCTAATATTATCCAGCACCATATCCCCTTATACCCTGATACTAAACCAGTTAAACAAAAGTTAAGGTGAATCCGACCAGAGTGGGCTCTAAAGATCAAAGAAGAAGTCGCCAAGAAAATCAATGCTAGATTCTTAATGGTAACCGAATATCTGAAATGGGTAGCTAACATCGAACCAGTTTTGAAGAAGGACGGTCGTATCCGAGTTTGCGTGAATTTTTGGGATCTCAACAAGGCTAGCCCAAAGGATAATTTTCTGCTACCACACATCGACGTCTTAGTAGACAGTACAGTGGGGCATGTCTTGTTGTCATTCATGGATGGCTTCTTTGGATACAACCATATTTTAATGGATTTCGAGGACAGAGAAAAGACGACGTTCACCACACCCTGGGAGACCTACTGTTATCGCGTGATGCCATTCGGTCTAAAGAATGCAGGGGCAACCTATCAAAGGGCTACCACTACTCTGCTACATGACATGATACATAAGGAGGTCGAGGTGTACGTGGATGATATGATAGTCAAATCCAAGGATTGGGATGGCCACATCCCATCGCTCTAAAAATTATTTAAAAGAATTTGGAAGTACAAGATGCGACTCAATCCACAGAAATGTGCATTCGGAGTCACTGCCGGAAAGATGCTTGGATTTATGATCACTCAACGGGGCATTGAAGTTGATCCTTCAAAGATTAAAGTAATTTTGGAAATGCCTCCTTCGATGACCGAGCGAGAAGTCAGGGCTTTTCTGGGTAAGATATAGTTTATCAGCTGATTCATTACAAAGCAGACAACTACCTGTGAGCCGCTCTTCTGTCTGTTGAAAAAAGGGGTCGAATTCGAATGGGATCAGAAATGCCAAGATGCCTTCGATGCTGTGCGAAAGTACCTACAAAACCCTCCTATTTTAGCTCCTCCCGAACCTGACAGGCCACTGATCCTCTATTTGTCAGTGACTGATTCAG
>JAOTRH010337281.1:0-36962 GCA_034768845.1 Heliamphora exappendiculata
ACACTTGATAAGCTTCAAGTATACTTTGCCTTAAGAGTGTTTGACTTAATTTTCAATTAAGATCAACACAAAAAATTCTAATTAAAGATGCTTGAACCTTTTGAGATAAAAGTCTTTTTTTTTTTGATTAAGGTGTCAACTTGATTGTTCAAAATATGTTAACACTTTCATTTTAGAAATATAAAATATTATCCATTTAAAAACATTTATTCTTAGAAAATAAATTATGAAAATCAACAAAATCAAATTAAAAAGTCCTTGGGCTAACAATTTCGATTATCAGAGAAATCTATAATCATATAGTTAGTGCCATATGTTGGCTATTCAGTCTGTGCTGAGCCACATAGTCGGTGTTATATCTTTATGATTAGGTAGTTAGAGCTATGTTATTATCTGTGCCGTCTTCAAGATCCGTGTTGTGGTAATAATACAGTTTGTGATGTCTTCATGGTCTATGCCATAGAAAGTAGTAAGAGTTATTGTCGTAGTCAAGGCTACGCTTCATCGTCTGTGCTATGAAATGCTGTATGCCTTATTGTAGCAAAAAGTTATACTGGGCATCCAAGCTATTGACAGCGACCTCAGTAGCTCGGACCTTTGTGGCTCGAGCAGGTCACCCTTTTGGCTCGAGTATTCTGAATACTGCATAATGCGAGTGTCCCATTCATTGAGACAGATACAGCTTACTCGAGCGACTTAGAGTCGAGTGACTCTAGTTCAAGTTACTCAACCTTCCTTAATTTGTTCAAGATGCTCAAACCCATCGACTCCTTCGATTGGGCCACTCGTGCCTCTTGCGTATCTTCCTAACCTTCGATCCACTCGACATAGCGAGTTATTTGCTTCTTCGAGCTGCATGACTTTCGATAGACTCGAATTAGCCCAAGCTTCTTGAGTTCTTCAAGTGACTTGGCTACCGAGCCACTTAATCGTCAAGTCGCTTACTTATTTAAGTCACTCTGACATGTCATTTGAGCGATTGGTCTCCTTGGGCCACCCGCCATAATATCAATTGATCAGTTCATCAATTTGAGCCGCTTCTCTCGAGTCATTTATATGTCATTCACTCGAGCTCCACTCATTCATTCGGACCATATGCTCGAATAGCTCAAGTCTGGTTTCATTAATAATTTATACTCTTTTACTTTGAGCCATTTACAGTTAACAATATCCGACCAACTTGATTTTTTTACAATAATTATATATAAAATATGAATAATAAAATAAGTGATTCAAACCATAAAAATATATCTATTTTGAACCCAAAAAGAGTTCGACTAGACCAAATCCATCCGGGACTGGAGACAAGCCAAGTCCTATTCTAAAAGGTTTTTTATGGCTTGTATCATTTTGCAGATTTATTTTCATACTAGTGGTTGAGTCCCTGTGTGACGTAAGAATTGTGAGGTAATTAAGAATTTGTAGTAATTTTTTTTATTGTTTAAAATTTTTACAACGGTTTTAGAAAAGAACACTAATAATGGAAATAAGAAATTATTTTGGGGTATTTTTGCTAAATTAAAAAGTCACAAAAATTTTACCAAAATCAAGAGTTTCTCTTATTATAATAATATAAGAGATATCCCAGCATAAAATTCACATTAAGAATTAAACGGTTCGTGAAATGATAGGAATTACACCGATTGAGGACAAACTGAGAGAAAATATGTTAAGGTGATTTGGACACTTACAACATAGACTAGTTGATGCAATAGTATGAAAAAACGACAAAATCATAAATAATAAAAATGTTTAGAAAATTATTAGACCTAAATTGACATGAAATATTATATTAAAAAATATATGAATTCATTTAAATTAACTGAAGATATATATGACTTTTAACATAGTAGAATAATAATGTAAAAATATTTATATAACCAATTTTAATTGATTGAAACAAATACTTTAACTTAATTTGGTCTCGAAGTTGCACTGGACCATTCACATTTTTATCATCTTTGTAGCGATTGCACACATTCCTTTCTGGCTATTTAAGTTTCCGATTCACATCATTTGATGTTTTCGAGTTCAATTGAGATCAAATTTAAGAATGATGTACTCGGATCTTTGATCAACACTTCCTACATTTAATAATTTTTCAATAGATTCTAATTGATCAACACTCACATTCCTTTCAATTAATAAAAACGCAATCCACTAAAAAAAAGACTTAAAAGGACTAAAATCTTATCAATCTAAACTTTGCACTCTAAAATGGAACCAACACGTAAATTTCCCAAAATGTAAATTACCATCTACAACTGGTTACGTGCCCCTCTTTATTTTATTCTTAACTACAAAATCTAATATTATGATTGGTTATTGGATTTGTCAAATTTGTGGAAGAAAAAGAAAGATTTAAAAATATGGGAGTTTGGTGTAACCGATATTATGAACTTATTATAATTATGACTTAATTAGAAAAATAAGTTATAAATAATTATTAAAGTTGGTAACTTATAAATTGAGAATTTGTATTTGTTGATTTAGAATAAGAAGTTACAAATAATAAATTATAGCATATATGTTTTATTTTTTTTTTAAGTTTATGCTAAATTTAAAGTTAAAAGTTAAAAAATACGCTGAAACAAGCATCCTGAGAGGGTGTTTGATATTGTTAAAACTAATAGTTTATAGATTATAACTTGTAGCAGAAGTTATGAGTGTTTGATAAAAATTATAACTTGTAACTGAAATAAAAAAAATAGTTATAACTCGTACCTAAAGTTGTGGGTGTTTAAAAAAGATTATAACTTGTAACTAAAATTAATAGCAAGAAACTAAAAATTACTAACAGTAATTTTGCTAAACACCCCTATATTCCTATACTGGGGGGTGTCTCGTTGCTTCTCAAACTAATTTTTTTCACTACTAATTTGAGCAATAAATTATAATTTTTTTAAACATTTATAACTTTTACTACAAATTATATTTATTTTTCTTTCTATTTCAATTATAATCTAACTTATTTATCAAAATACTTACTACTTTTTTTTAAGTAATAATTTACAAACTATTAATTTAACGGATACCAAACACTCACACTGTTCATCACCATGTGGGTTGTGTCAGTCTTATTAAAGCCTTGGCTTGTGAATGATTCCAGTCCACGCTCCATTGTGGGCCAACGTACAAATCAAAACTGCAGATGGCCCATTGAACACAGCCCAATAATTCAGCCAGACTTTGTAAATTAAGTTAAAGTTTCATGTCTAAATTAAGTAAAAGTCTCTTGATGCCACTCTTTTTCTAAGATTTCTTAACCAGTAAATAAAAGAAATTAAACTCTAATAATTTTTTTTTAGAAATTTTTTTTTTCGGACTTGACTATGATTATGATTATTTCATGTATCGCGATATCAGATTTTGAGGTAATTTGTTACTAAGAATCACATTCATGTTTGATTTAAAATTTTTGTTATCCAAACATAGCCTAAAGGTTGCTTGTGCATTCGGGTTTTTGTAGGGTTCTTCCTCATTTCATTTCTTATTCACACGACTACTATTTCTTGTCTCTCGAATATCATTTCGTTTCTTATTCACATTAGTACTATTTCTTATCCCTCACATATTATTTCGTTTTTTATTTTCATTAGTATTATCACGTCACTATCCGTCACTTCTTCAATTTTTTTCATTCCAATAAAATACGAAGTGAGGACAAGATATCACAAAATTAACATCGCATGGCTTGACATTCATATTTGACCAGGGTAACAAGGTTAATTTGCAAGGATCTAGTTTGGTTGCATATTAGGACCACATGTGAAAGGGGAAAGCACATGCAGGTTCTTTTTTGAACCACACATTGTAGGCTTCCCTTCTTCCCCCATACTGTCCACATTTTCTAAGTGAGTGCTTATTACACTTCAATTTATATAAATTTTGATTATTAAAAAAAATTACAGCTCAAAGTAACAAAATAGAGACTCACAAAAAAAATCTTTTTTAATTTTTTATAATTATTTTGGCAGATTTGATTATTAAAAAAATTAAAGTTCAAAGTAACAAAATAGAGATTCACAAAAAAAAATCTTTTTTAATTTTTTAAAATTATTTTCGCTGAAGATATATATATATATACATTGTTGTGAATTTCAAGTTAAGACTCGACTAAATCCAACCCACAGTCACGTTGGTAAAAAACACAATCAAGCCACAAACGAACACAAACAAGAATGAGAACAACAAACAACCAATAATGCACCAACAAATTTTTACGTGGTTCCGCAATGGTGCCTACGTTTACGCGCTCACACTTTTACTATTGATATGAGAATTACAAAAGAAATAATAATATCTTGATGTTTCTCTCTAGCTAAAACATGGCATACGGCCTTTTTCATAGAGGCCCTTAGGTTAAAACAAAATCCTAACCGCCGCACAGCAAAAATTGTTTCACGATGGTCCGTTCAAGCGGACCCCTGTCCACTTGGGCGGTCACTAGCCCGAGACGACCCTTGTACAAGCTCGCTCGCTCAAGCCCCTTGTCGTTCGAGCTATCACTAGCCCGAGACTAACTGTGTGCAAGCCCGTTTGAGCAGACCCATGTCCGCTTGAGCGGTCACTAGACAGAGAGATTTTTCTCCACTCTCAACAATTCTCCCTTTTGAAGTAAAACTACTCAAAGTCTTTTGTAATCTAGAAATTCGAAGTTTCATGTGAGCTAACCCTTTGTCTTCTAAGCCCAAAGACCAACAGAAGCGGAATTGTCCCTCAGCTTCTCCACTGTCACAACCTTTGTGAACTTGTCTGCGGGATTTTCGTTCGTATGAACCTTCTCCAGATTGAACTTTTCCTCTTTCAGTTAAGACCGAATAAAGTGATACTTTATATCAATATACTTGGTCCTTGAATGAAATACCGAGTTCTTTGCCAAGTGTATAGCACTCGGACTGTAGCTATACAACTGACACTTGTTATGACCTCTTCCCAATTCTTTAAAGAAACTCTTTAGCCAAATCATCTCTTTACATACTTCAGTAGCTGCGATATATTCTACCTCGGTAATAGAGATTGTCACTATCTTTTGCAACCTGGAGACCCAACTTACAGTTGTATTGCCTAGGGTAAACACATACCATGTTGTACTTTTTCTACTATAAGTGTCCCTAGCAAGGTCTGAATTCACGAACCCTTTTAGCTGAATTCCTGAGTCCTTGTAACATAAAGCATATCCCGCGATACCCTTGAGATACCTCGCGATCCACTTAACTGCTTCCTAGTGTTCCTTGCCTGAATTTGACATAAACCTACTCACAACTCCCACTGCATAGGCGATATCCGGTCTCGTGTAAGTCATGGCATACATCAAGCTACCAATAGTAGACGTGTACGGTACCTTTTTCATGTAGTTCATTTCTTCGTCTGTGACAGCTCTCTGTTCCTTTAAAAGTTTAAAGTGACTTTTTAAAGGCGTGCTAACGGGGTTAGCACATTTCATGTTAAAACGCTGTAGGACCTTTTAAACATATTTCGACTGCGAAAGTTTTAACTTTCGAACTCTTTCTATCTCTGCTGATCATCATCCCGAGTATCCGTTTGACTTTTTCCAAATCCTTTATATCAAATTCCTAGAACAACTGTGACTTGAGATTTATAATCTCATCCATGCTGGATCCTGCAATCAGAATATTATCTACATACAGTAGGAGAATCACATACGAGCTGCTGAATCTCTTGATGTAGCAGTAATGGTCACCATGGCATTTGTTGGACAATGTATCTGCCATAAAGTTGTCAAACTGCTTATACCATTGCCTAGGTGCCTGTTTCAACCCATATAAGCTTTTCTTTAGTTTGCACGTCATGTCCTCCTTTCTTTTAACCGAGTACCCCTGTGGCTGTCGCAAAGAAACGTTGTCTTGGCATCTAGCTACTCTAGATGCAAGTCTTCTGTAGGCACTATACTCAGAACTATCCTGATACTGGATATTTTCACAACTGGTGAAAATATCTCTGTGTAGTCAACTCCCGACTTCTGCTGAAAACCCTTAACCACCAACCTTGCCTTATACCATTTGCTCCCATCAGCTTCATCTTCCAGCCTGTAGATCAACCTATTCTGCAATGCTAACTTACCCTTGGAAAATTGAACTAAATCCCAAGTTTTGTTAGATAACAGAGATTACATTCCTTCATCTATTGCATGCTCCTACTCGCCCTTTGCCTCTGTCTGCAAAATCTCTTTAAAGCATTCTGGCTCACCACTATCTATTAACAGTAAGTAATGCAATGAGGGTGAATATCTAACTGTAGGTCTGCTTACTTTAGTAGACCTCCTGATTATAGGAGCTTGTGGCTCTGCCTGTGGAGTTGACTGTCTGTTCACATTCCAGGATTTCAAGAATTTGCTAGACGATCCCTTAAACTCAGTATAGTCTAATTCGTCTGTTATTTTATCCTTCTGATCCTATCTGTTTTGATAAAAAGCCGACTCATTGAAGACCACATCCACACTCCTCACAATTTTTCTACTTTTTGAATCCCACAGCCTATAACAGTAGCTCTCTGTACCATAGTTAACAAACACACATTTTTTAGACTTGGGGTCTAACTTTCTCCTGTTTTTTAACTCAACATGTACATGGGCTATGCAAACAAAAATGTATAAATAGAAAATCTTTACCTCTTTTCTAGTCCAAGCTTCTTAAGGCAATCCACAATTTAATACAACTGAAGGTCCTCTGTTAATCAAGTACGCTGTTATACTCACTGCGTCTTTCTAAAACTGCTTTGACAACCCGGCATGTAACCTCATACTCCGGGCACTCTCCATAATCGTCCTGGTCATACGTTATGCCATTCCGTTTTGTCTCAGCTTCATCAGAACAGTTTTCATTCTCTTGATTCCATTAGCTGCACAGTAATCTTCAAATTCCCTACTACAGTACTCGCCGCCGTTATCAGATTTTGGACACTTTAATTTCAAACCTGTCTTATTTTCAACTGATGCCTTTCAGTTCTTGAAAATACCAAACACGTCTGATTTATTCTTACAAAAATAAACCCATAACTTTCTGGTAGTATCGTCAATAAAAGTTACAAAATACCTCGAGCTACTGATAGAGAGTACTTGAATAGGTCCACATACATCTACATGCACCAGCTCAAATCTTGTTAGCCCAAGGGTTTTTTAATTTGATTTTGATGATTTTCATAATTCATTTTTTAAAAATAAATATTTTTAAATGGATAATATTTTATATTTTTAAAATGAAAGTGTTAACACATTTTGAATAATCAAAGTTGACACCTTAGCAAAAAAGAAATGACTTTTATCTCAAAAGATTCAAACACTTAAGAATTCTTTAATTAGAATTTTTTGTGTTGATTTTAATTGAAAATTAAGTCAAACACTCTTAAGGCAAAGTTGATCTTCAGGTACCAAAATATTAGTGTCAATACAAACTAGTTTTGTGTCAGCACAAAAAGTGCCGAAGTACCCAGGACTCATTTTGAGTAGACACAAATCAAATTGTGTTGACACAGAAGTGATCATCACTTTTGGTGTCCGAAAGTTTGGGTCGACACAAATGAAAACTGTGTCGACACAAAACAACCGAGACCTCTTGCAAATTTTTGGTGTCGACCCCACGACAAATCGTGTCGACCCAAATGTCCCAAAGCCTACCTGCAGAATTTTGGTGTCGACCCCAAAAAGATTTGTGTCGACACAAAACTACCAAGGCTTCCTACAGAGATTTAGTGTCGACACCAGAGACAAGTTGAGTCGACACCAAATGGTTCCTCCGGATGCTAAAGGTTCAAACGAGTCGACACCAGATTTATTTGTGTCGACCCCAGAACGTTGGAAGGTAAAGTGCAGAATTTGTGTCGACCTCTCAGAACATTCGTGTCGACCAAACCATTTGAAGAACCCTGCCTTAGACACGTTGTGCCGATACCAAAGATATTTGTGTTGACCCTGAAGATGAAAATTCAAAATACGACTGATCTCAACGGTTGAATTTTTAGATTTATTGCCCCCATCTACCTCCAACGGTCAAGAACTCACAAGAACTTTATAAGGAGTTACTTCTCAGCATTTAAAACATAGAGAAGAAAGAGACTTGCATTTATTGTTCTATTGTTCAAATCCATCTCAGATATCGTCAAGCTGATATTTATTGCTGCAACTCATGTTCTTGTTCATCATCTCTCTTTACCATTTTATTTATTGTAAATTAATCTTGAAAAGAGAGTGAGTGTTCTTTATTCATTACATCTCATTTATTGTGATCAATGGTGAGTCACCCTGTTAGACTTTGAGTGAGTGAGTGAAAATCATCAAAGAGGAGTGAGTTTAAGAGAGATGAGAAGAAAATAGGGACTTGTTTTCATAGGATTTTCTTAAAGCTGTAACAGGCTTGTGAATGTGCTCGTAAACATTCAGATAGCTCAAGTGGAATCTTGAAACTTGTAAAGGTTTGGAATACGCCCGAAAGTATTCTGAATAGTGAAAATACTCAAGGGAGATCTTGAGGAGTGGATGTAGGCTAGGATAAAACCGAAC
This sequence comes from Heliamphora exappendiculata, assembly GCA_034768845.1. NCBI lineage: Eukaryota > Viridiplantae > Streptophyta > Magnoliopsida > Ericales > Sarraceniaceae > Heliamphora > Heliamphora exappendiculata. The sequence continues at coordinate 8,519 of JAOTRH010337281.1, forward strand.
CACTATAAATTCCTGGTGTCTGGTTCTATTTTTTTATCCCTCATCTTTTAATATTTGCTTTGATTATATACTTGTATACTTTGCTTTATTGCAATATTAAAAAAAATTTGAAAAAAATTTTAAATTCTTTTTTTTTTTAAAAGACCCAATTTACCCCCCCTCTTGGATTGTCTAGATCTAACAAATCTGTCTGACTTTAGAGTCTTCACCTGCTTTATAAAGCTGATCTTTTTCTATTTTTCGAAGACGCCACCTTCACAGAATTTTAGGTCCACTAACTCAATACCCGGTAGATTCCCTTCCTATGCCAAAACTTTCATTCCATTTTCACTCATGTGACCGAGACGCCTATGCCACGTGCTGGTATCTCTTTGATGTTGCCACTGTTATGCTGCTGTAAGAACTCGAGGATACATATAGTGTTCCCTTCTTCTTCCCTCATGCCAAAACCAATGACCCTTTACTCATCTTCCAAGAATCTCCCCCGAATGTCATCACGATTCCAGATTCTGACAATTGTCCCACTGAAATCAAGTTTCTCGTTAGGCTAAGCACGTGTCTAACATCCTTCAGCTTTAGTACTATACATTTGGCCTGTGTGATCTGTACTTCACCCTTCCCAACTATTCTCCAAGCCTCATCGTCTCCTAGATATACTTTTTCAAAATCTTTCTTCACATACCCGAGTCAACAATCTATGAATCGGTTCTATAATTCAATGCACAAATCGAAGCATTAATAGTAGCCTTACCACCTTAATTCGTGTCGTCGCGATGTTCCTCGGAGCTTTGCAATCCTTTTTGAGATGGCCTTTCTGTCCACAGTTTCAACATCCAGCCGATTTCTCCCGAGTCTGCGATTTGCCCTGTGATTTGGATATGTGATTTCTCCGGCCCCTTTAATTCTTCATATCTGTCTTTCTTCCTCTACCTTCAGCATTCAACGCTAACCCTGATGTTGATCCTTCACCCGCTGTTCTGCGGGGTGATTCCTCTCTAAAGATGAAACCTGCAACCTCTTTCAACTTCAACTTAAACGAGGAGTTGTTGAATGCGGCAACCAAGCCACTCTAGCTTTCTGGTAAATTGGACAGGAGAGTTAGGGCTCTGACATCGTCATCAAAGTTGATCCCAACTGACTCTAACTGGTTTACGATGGAGTTAAACTCGTTGAGATGCTCGACGTCATCCCTCATCCTCAAATTGAATAGCCTCTTCATCAGGTATAGCTTATTTGATGCAGAGGGCTAATCATGTATCTTTTCTAACACCACCAATAATTCTGCCGTTGTCTTCTCTTTTGCAATATTGGAGATTACCGACGGTGCGAGACTCAGTCGCACAGTCCCTAAAGCCTTTCGATCCCATATCTTTCACTCGGTCTATGCCATCTTCTCTGACTTCTCCCCAATCAAAGGTTCCAATAGATCCTTCTGATACAGAGCGTCCTCAATCTGCATCCTCCAAAGAGCGAAGTTTGAACTGTTGAACTTCTCGATCTTGATCTTCCTGTCATCTGCCATGTCATAATCTTCAACCTCTGAACCTTGCTCTGATACCAGTTGTTGTAGATTTCAAGTCAAGACTCGACTAAATTCAACCCGCAAGTCACGTTGGTAAAGAACACAATCAAGCCACAAACGAATACAAACAAGAATGAGAACATAAAACAACCAATGATGCACACATAAGTTTTTACGTGGTTTGACAATGGTGCCTACGTCCACGAGCTTACACTTTCACTATTGATCTAAGGATTACCAAAGGAATAATAATATCTTGATGTTTCCCTCTAGCTAAAACATGACATAACACCCTTTTCATAGAGGCCCTTAGGTTAAAACGTAGCCCTTGCCACCGCACAGTAAAAATTGTTATGTGACGGTCCGCTGGAGCGAACCCCTGTTCGCTTGAGCGGTCACTAGCCTGAGACCACCCCCGTACAAGCTCGCTCGCTCAAGCCCATGGTCACTTGAGTTGTCACTAGCTCGAGACCAACTGCGTGCAAGCCCGCTCGAGAGAACCCTTGTCCACTCGAGCGGTCACTAGACAAAGAAGTTTTCTTCACTCTCAACATATATACTTGGCAGACTCTGTGTATATTGTGTTGCTTGATTTTATTACAGTGAATTATCTAAAAAATAGGAAAAACTCTGCCAATCTTTTTAAAAAGTTTAATACTTAGAATAATTATCTATTTTTTTAATTGGTTTATGCTATTGATTTCAAACTGGAGGTTTTAAATGTATACATGAGAAGTTATGATAATTTTATCTGAGTTGTGGCTTTATTGTTGGGATCCAGGCAGTGCCTATGTATATTATGTTACTTGATTTTATTACAGGTTATTTAGTAAACGGTCAAACCGTTAGATTATCTAAAAAATAGGATAAATCCTGTCAATTTTTTTAAAAGGTTTAATATTTAGAATAATTATCTATTTCTTTTTTTAATTGGTTTATGCTATTAATTTCAAACTACAGGTTTTAAATGTATGCATGAAAAGTTAGAATGATTTTATTTGAGTTGTGGTTTTATTGTTGGGATCCAAGTAGAGCCTGTATATATTGTGTTGATTGATTTTATTATAGGTTATTTGATAAACGGTCAAACCATTAGATTATCCGAAAAATAGAAAAAAATTCTATCAATTTTTTTTGAAATTTAATACTTAGAATAATTATTTATGTATTGTACTTTTTTTTTTTTCTGATTTAGTGTTTTTTAGTATGAGTTATTCATAGTAATATGAGATTTTAGAGAAATTATTAAAATACACGAGTAATCTTAAAAAAATTGTGGTAATACCTTTAGGCACAAGCAATACTTAGTATATATAAACAATGTCAAGCATTCTAACACAACTTTCAATAAAAAGGCAAAATTAATTGTAGAAAATAACAAAACCCCTTTAAAAAGTGTCAAATCATCTTGATTTTATATTTATTGTATATACAAAATTATGTTGATTTTATTTAATCTTTATTGTGTATATTCTTAAGCTATCTTTACACTTAAATTTTAATTTTTTGTAAGTTTTCCTTTTTGCATACTTATATATAGCCTCCAATCGAGAGAATAATATACAAGAAATATATTCTGTCTATGGTGTCAGCTTAATTTACGGTCCTTTCTCTTTCTATTGTTCTTCTCTGTTGTTTCTTTTTTGCATCAGAATTGGTCTCTTGCTTGTTTATTCCCTCCCCATCATATCAACCATTCCTACGACCATCTCAACTCTCTTTCTCACCATTCGTGCTATCCTTTTTATTCCCACCATCACAAGTTTAATTACCCCTTGCTTATAATGGATAACTTTTTTTCTTTTTTTCTGCTCTTATCAGATCATGCCATTTTTGTATGGCCAAAACCTACGGCCATTCGTTGTCGGCTCTCTTTTTTGTCTTGCTGCTAATCCCGACCAGTTTCTCTAGCTTTGAATTGACAAATATAGTTTATATGGTATATATATATATTATTTTAAAATTCTAATTAAAATAAAAATACTATTTTTGTTAAAAATTCTCTAGTAAATAGTTCCTAAGCCATTAAAGAACAATAATACTAAGAGTTATAGCTAATATAACAAATAAAAATAATAATGGATGAATCACTGAAATTAAAAATAAATAATATAAGAAATAGAGATGAAAAACAAGAAATAAATATAATATTAGTAAGCTTTAGTTTTATTGTATTTTCTAAAAATAAATTTTATATAGGGCAATTATTGTTCCAACTCTATTTATTGGGAGCCAAAAAAACATGTACTTAGCAGGAAAATTTGTCACTCCTAAAAGTGGGCAATGAGGCCCAAGTTTGAAGCCCAATCATCGGTTGAAAGGTGATTAGGACCGATCTTGGGCTGGCCATCTACACATTGGGCCTTGTCCACTCTCAATAGGCCCAATGATCTGAAGCCCAATGGGCTTACCCCAATTGAGTTAGGAAGCCCAAACATCAGTTGGAGATGACAATGGGCTTACCCCAGTTCATCTTTGTATGGAGTGAAGTTGAAATTTGGTTGAAAGTTTGATCGCGTTTGGCCTGGCCCGTGTAGCCTACGTTTGGATAGTTTTTTTTTATGTGTTAATATTATTTTTTAAATATATATTAAAAAGATTAATATTAATACAAACAGACATACATTTTAAATTTATCTGGTAAATTAAAAAAATTAAAAAATGATAAAAAAAAATATGAAAAATTAAATTAGACAAAAAAAAATTCCCGTAAAGGCATATAAGTGATTTTTTGTTTTTTAACAATTTTGTTTTTAATTCTAATTCAGACAAATATACGGTTTAAATTACTCTATCTCAAAAAATAAAAATATATATAAAAAAATGTCATTTATACAATAGGCCGCAATGTGGGCCAGCCCAGTAGTGAATTCCCAAAACTAGGCCTTATGGGAGGCCTCTACTTTTTGGCCTCAAATTACTAATTTTTATTAGGCTTTGTATAAAATTATTAAGTAAAAATCTTATTAGAACCAAATGCCTAAATCCAAATTAAATCCAAAGCTCCCCCAAAAATATATTTTTTAATTAAAATTGAATCTTCTGTCTTCAAAGTTCAAAACCTCAGTATACCGGTTACAATTGTCTTAGGAAAAATGAGTTTTATAATATTAAAGTTAATAAAATTGCAATCAATTATGTCACAAGAAAAATTAAATAAATTATAAATATTTTTATTAAATAAAATGGTAAATAACTTGACTATGCAACTTTAATTACTAATTTTGTATTCTTTTAAATTCTTATACTAATTTCTTTTAAAAATTAGTAATATGAAAATTTATAAAGCTCCCTTTTAAATATGTGCTTAGAGCTCCCAGTCTTAACGGCAAAGAAAGGCTATCCCTTCGGTAGCAAGTGCGACAACACTACTTTTTTACCATAACTGCAGGTACGATCGACGTGTCTACACTTTCAACCCCTTTTGACCTCTCTTTTCAAGTTTTCAACTCCTTTGCCACCCAAATCCTCTAAGACCCTAATTTTTTAAGACTTCTTACAATATTACTATATGATACTCAACCCTATATCGGTAACAGATAAAAATTAAGTTAGGTATATAAAAAACTTGTATGCTACTACTAATAACTTTGGTTTAAGTTTTTGAATCGCATTGTTAAGCTTTTCATTCAAGATATTGGGTCAGTAGTTCATTTAGATCGTTACAAATGCTACCAGAATCAACTCTAGTTCTTATATAGGATTCTACGGTGGTATGAATAGAAAAGTAAAGATTTTAGAGAGGAGATAGAGGCCCCAAGATTTATGCCTTGTGCGCTCTAATGAGTTATTTTGTATTCGCTAATGGACTGCTATTCGCATTCCAACCATGTGAAGAACCTAAGCCACACAACGAGAACTTTGCATATTTGAGTGGGAATATTATGATACCACATTCTATATCAGTGGGAGATAAAAATTAAGTCTAATATATAAAAAAATTAATTGACTACTACTTATAACTTAGTCTTAAGCTTTTGAACCGTATTATTAGATTTTTTATTTAACTTATTGAGTTAGTAGTCTGCTTAAATGATTAGAATGAGTGCGTCCCTATTATCCATCAAGTAATTATTTCATTATGTATAGTAAATTGATTTCAACACTCCTCATTTATTAAAATAAAGCCTAATTTCTATTTTTAATTGATTAAAGTCATAAAAATACACTTTACTACAATATGTAAAAGTATATTGATATTAATGTGAAAGTTTATTATTGTAAAAGGTAGTTTTGTAACTTTAATAAATTAAAGTTAATATTGAAATGCGGTCAAATAAAAGTGAAGTGTGAATATATATTTATGATAATATCATCTATGTATATATAGATACATCTGATAAATATATAAATTTGGGGACCAACATATCACATTGGAGGTGTCAGGAAAAAGTTTTATTGGGTATATATCTTGTATTTTGTAAACTCGTATAATTAAAAAAAAATTTACATGTATTTGAGTTAGACTAGAATCGTGAATTCATAAAGAATCTAATACATGTAAAGTTTGTAATTATATGGGGTTAGAGTTTTAAAATTTGTCCATAAATAGGACTTTATAATTTTAGTTATTTGTGTGGAGAGAAAATCAAAGGAAGTAGAGATATAGGGAGAGATAAAAAAATACTGGGATCACGAGAATAAGCTTTAAGCGGGAAAATAGAGTTTATTTTAGGGCTTAGGTTGTGGTGTTAGGTTTTAGAGTATTTTTAATCTCGGGTTTGTATATTTTACAATTATAGTGGATTATCTCTCGCACCCCTGAACGTAGGCATGTTGCACCGAATCATGTAAATTCTTATGTGATTTTTTTTGGTGTGTGCAATATTTTTTGTTTCCGTTTACATTCGGGGATTGGTGTTCAAATCTTAACAAGTGATATTGGAGCTAATGATTGAAGATTCGAAGCCGCGGTGGGAGATCAAAACACAGGTATTATTTTTTATTTTAGTTCGTATAAATCATAGATTTTTTTTTTGCACAAAAGAAAGAAAAAAAAAAGACAACCACGATGGTGCAGAAACATCGCTCCCGCCTTGATTGAAGGTCGAATCCATATTGAGGTTTGATTGGAAGCGCACGCTGCACGAAAGAGAAATTGCTTGTGATTTCCTTTTCTCTCTGGAATTGGAATGGCTTGGATTGGAATGAGTAATAAGGAAGAAAACTAATTCAAGAGTTTGGATCTTGTGTGGTGGTGCGCATAAAATTAATGGTTTAAACTTTTTTGTTATATTAGATCATATATATAACAGAAAAATTCAAGATGGATATATATCCTAAGGCTTTTCAGCAGTGTGGATTCATCGTTATGGTCAGAATTTTTAGATTCTGAATGATTTGATGAGATTAGACAGATCGACTTAGATTGAGATTGATCGGGCAAGATTAAAGGTGATCAGAGGCAATCGGATTTAACTACAGGTGATCAGAGACAATCAGGAGTAATCTGTTTCAATCCATGAAGAAAGACTAATCATTAATGGATGCAACTGAAATTTTAGTTGCAGGTGGAAGTGCAAGTCATGCTGGTTTGAGTATGGCGGTTTAACGACGACGACAAAATCAACATCGGTACCGGTTATCTTCAGGGTGGTTTGCAGAATTCAAGCCAATATGGAGATTGTTAGGTGTATGTCATATATTCTGTAGACCTGTATAATTAGAATTTTATTTGTATGTATTTGGACTATACTGAAGTCATGAATTCATAAGGAGTTTAATATATTTAGGATTTATAATTATATGGGATTAGCGTTTTAGAGTTCACCTATAAATAAGACTCTATAATTCTAGTTACTTGTGTAGAGAAAAAATCAAAGAAAGTAGAGATGTAGGGAGAGATAAAAAAAATACCGGAAACACGAGACTAAACTTTGAGTGAAAAAATAAAATTTGTTTTAGTGCTCAGGTTATGGGTGTCTCATTTTTAGATGTTTTTCATCTCAAGTTTGTACATTCTACAATTATAGTGGATTATTTCTCGCACCCATGAACGTAGGTAGGATGTGCCGAGTCACGTGAATTCTTAAGTAATTTTTTTTTGTTTGTGTGCAATAATTTTTGCTTCTGTTCGCGTTCGGGGATTGGTGTTCAAATTCTAACAAGTTTTTATTACAATTTTTAATTTTTGTTACTAATTTTAGTTATAAACTATAATTTATTCCAAACACCCACAAATTCTGTTACAAACTACAACTATTTTTTCTTTAATTTTAGTTGCAAGTTATAACTTTTACTACAAACTAAAATTAATAAATTACTAATTTCAGCAATGTCAAACAACACAATTTTCTCTTATATTTTGAAGCGAATGCATTGCATCAACCTTCCATAATTGGCCCTCTTTGGGCTAAATGTTGATTCTTTTGTTGTTTTTTTTTGAATTTTTTATTTTTTGACTAAAATTTTTTACTCTTTTAAATCCTATTGCAGAGATGAACCAAAAAAATAAGAAATTTTGATTAAAAGAAAAAAAATGCTTAATTAAATATGAAAATAAACAATATAAAATTTGAAATATTGACTTATTTTCACTTATCTGTTGGGATTTAAGTATTAATTTTCGAACGCGAATGAAAGTAAAAGCACGCACAAAAAGTAAAAAATAATTAACACCGAGAATTTACATAGTTCGGCCCACACCGGCCTACGTCATCTAGCGAGAGAAAAAATATTTCACTATGTCGAATGTGAAAAGCACAATACCCGTCTCCATTCTCTCTACCAGCTAACCTCATAATTTTCTATCTCATGACCTTCTATCTGTGGCTCCACTAGTGTCCTATTTATAGGCACACACGTAGAATTCCTGAAGAATTATAGTCAACTCATATTACTATAAACTCTATACATAAAGAATTATAATGAACTTATACCACTGTTGGAATTTGAACGCAAATCTCCGAACGCGAACGGAAGCAAAATCACGCACAAAAGCAGAAAATAATTAACACCGAGGATTTACGTGGTTCGACCTGTACCATCCTACGTATACGAGCGAGAGATAAAATATTTCACTAAGTTAAATGTGAAAAAGGTACGGCACCCGTCTTCTTTCTTTCTACCGGCTAACGTCACAATTTTCTATCTCACGACTTTCTATCTATGACTCCACTAGTGTTCTATTTATAGGTATACACGTAGAAACTCTAAAGAATTATAATCAGTCTATATTTCTATAAATTCTATATATAAAGAATTCTAGTGGACTCTTAATTTCACCACAATCCAATTACATATGGACTAAAAAATAATATAATAAATATGAATCCCATAAAATACAAGATACAGCCCAACATGTTCATATTTTTTAACTTAGTTTATATTTTGATAAAAAAAATTATTTTTTTGGATCGTTTCTATAAGAAGAGTCAAAAAAATATAATAATTTAATTAAATAATAATTTTAAAATAAAATAAATAAGTAATTATCTCAATAATAATTCGTTGAGTGTCATTTTTAGTCTTGTGAAAAATTAGGCCCACCAATTCCAACCAATTAGGTTTTGAGTCGAGCCTGTACGGTCATAGTGTTCGGCTCAGAGCCTCGATTACCGTGAATTTGGCTTCTCCTCTAGTGACGTCGGCAAGGTTTATGCTCGGACTAGTTCAAATAGTTGCTTAGCGGATGTCTATTTATCTTCTGAGGTGGCTGGCGTGTTTGGAAGGGTTAAAATTAATAATTTATAAATTTTAATTTTAATAGAATTTAATAGTATTTGATAAAAATTATAATTTATAATTAAAAAAATTAAATTTACAGTTAAAATTATAAATATTTAAAAAAATTATAATTTATAATTAAAATTAACAAAAAAATACTAAAAATTAGGCCAAAAAACTTAACTAAGCCCCCCCCCCCCAGGTCGAATATAGCTTTAGTACGACTCCCGTGACCGCCTCCGCCAAACACTTCTAACAATTACTTTCGTCAACATTCAGCGATCATCTCTGTCAATTTTTTGCGACCTTAGATTAGAGATAATTTTAATTTTTTAAATACAAAAAAAGTTAACATTTATTATTTTGTGTGATTGCTCCCTCAATTTTTGGCGACCTTAAATTAGAGATAATTTTAATTTTTTAAATATAAAAAAATTAACATTTATTATTTTGTATGACCGCAGTGGTAAATGAAGTGGTGGTAATAGATATAATATAATTTTTTAGCATAGATAAATTTTACTGTTCATGTACAATAAGATAAATTTTACTTTTTGAACACAACTAATAGTGAAGTTTATTTGTTTTGTATTAGTGATGTTTGAACAAAATTGATAATTTCATCACTTCAATGAGTCGCCGAAAAAATCACAAAAAAATTGTTAAAGATCGCTAGAAAATCGTTAGAATTCGTCACTAAAAAAACATTGAGAAACGGTGGTCGTAAAGAATGGTGGCAGGCGATGACGAAGGTTGAAAATATAGGGTTCTGTTTGGGTGGTTTGCTTATTTGCTTATTACTAAATAAGTCAAATTCTATTTAAGCCACATCGTTTAGGTGGGTTGTGGCTTATTTGTTTATTTGTTTATAAGCTAGTTATCTAAATAATTTATTTACTTATAAATCAGTTTAGTTGGCTTATAAGTTAGCTTATTTATTTATTTGGCTACCCAAATGAGCTTATTTATTTATTTTCTTATTTGCTTAATTTTTTATTTTTGGTTTATTTGTTTATCCAAATAACGCGATTTATTTTTTTAACTTATAAGCCAAATAAGTAAATAAAAAAATTATCCAAACAGGGCCCTAATAAGATGGCAAATGGTGTATATTAAGTAATTAAGTGATTGTGTGAGTAGTAAGGACAATTTTGTCAAATAAATTTGTTGAACATAAAATTTAAAAACCTTAGTTCATAAAAGTTTTAAAACAATAGGCCTAAGGTCTTAAAAAAATTAAGACGGCTAAGAAAATTAAGGTGGAATATTAAAGTAAGTAGTAGATTTTTTATTTAAAAAAAAAATAAAAGTACTTATATAATTTTAAAATATTAAATATTAATATTATTAATTCATTCTTGCACTCCATCTCCTACTTATTTCACAAGGCTTCATTCCTTCACAGTCACACCATGCACCGCCAACAAGTTTGACTCAACCTTCTTCACCACTACTCTGTATCCATCAATGTTAATTTATTAAGCTAAGACTGAGTCATTCGTGTATGTAATAACTTGCATATATATTCACGTGAACACTATGCCCTGTTTGGGCAAATTTTCTTATTAGTTTACTGCATTATTTTAGTATTAAATTTTCTTATTTGCGTTATTGGTATATTTTTGCTTATTTTCATCTTTTTTGAACTTTTTTAATATTTTGATCAAATTTTTTTATTTTTTTGTCTCGTCTAAACGAGAAGAGTCTAAAAAGTATAATAATTTGACTAAATAATAAAAAAAATTCACTAAAGACAAAAAATCATCTTAGTCAAATAACTAAATAAGCCAATTTACCTATACAGGCCCATATTTTGTATTTATGAGTGGAAAAATAACTTTTTTTATATTTTTAATTTTCGGGCCAATTTACATATAATTTGACAAGTTTTTCGAAGACTAATTCTGCTGTTTATTAACGGGGTTCCAATTAAAATTAAAATAAAAATTTTGACGAATTAATTTTAAAAAAGTAATAATACTTAAAAAATTTCGAATTTAAAATCTTAAATGGAGCAAATCTCCATGGCAGCCATTGTGTGTAGGCCACAAGATGGTCAGCTTGGGGCCCATTTTTTGACCAGAAAATAGGGCTTCTAATATTTAATAATTCTTATAAAGCTTTTTATAAAATTATTAAGTAAAAAAGTTTATTAGAAGTAAAGGGTTCTAGCTAAACAAGCTCAAACTTAAATTCAATGGAGTATTTTAAAAATAAAGTTAATCAAATTTTATTTGTGATTAATCATGTTACAAAACATACTAAATAGATTAACAATGTTGTCCATTAAAAAAATAGTAGATAAACTTGATTATGCAATTTTAATTAGTAATTTTTTAATAAAAAATACAAAAAAGGGTAGTGTTTAAGTAATTATTTGCTACTCTTTTTTGTTGATATTATAACTTTTAATTTTGATTCGTGTTATTTTGTTGTAAAATTGGATATTGTTAAAATGTGAAACAATAAGATAATTTATATTTTTTAAGTTTTTATAGTAATTTTAAAAAAAAAAGAAAAAGAAATTGTAAGTATGAAAATTTAGTGTTCCTTTTTTAAAATATTCTCCATAGGGAAAATAAACGAAAAAAATTAGTTTTTTAGGTTTGTTAATTGGCTAAAAAATTATATTTTTTTATTTTTTGTTAAAAGGAGGCAGTATTATCCTTTTATATAATTAATTATAATAATTATATATAGTTGTCTTGATAGTAATTAATAAGCTATCAATTGGAAATATTGTATTGTATTTTAGAATAAAATATGAATTTAAATAATATATTTTAAAAATTAGTGTTTAAATTTATTTGTTTGGCCTCTTAACTTTTAAATTTCTTACCAGTTTAGCACCAAAAAAAAAAAAAAAATTGGTTGCCACTCATGCCTTTCTATTAGTGGAATTAAGTAATTGCTTAAGACTTTTAATTTCATCAAAACTCTTAAATATATGAGATTCGTTATTATCTACATTATATATGTGTGTTCACTTTAAAAATAATTTATATTAATTATTATATATAAATTTTGATGACCATACTAAATTTTTTTAAATAAGAAACTAATGTAAAAATAAAACATTTCAATTTAACTTTAAAAATTAAAGTCTCACTGAAAATAAAATTTGCGTTCAATATTCGTCTTTCGTGACGGGAGACACGTTACACTGGCCCGTTTGGATAATTTTGCTTATTTACTTATTATTTTATAAGTCAAAAAATAAGTTATGTTGTTTGGGTAACTAAATAAGTCAAAAATAAAAAATAAACAAATAAATTTGTTTAAGTAGCTAAATAAATCAAAATAAGCTAAATAAATTAAATTTTAAGCAAATAAGGCACAAGTCACTCAAATAATGTAGTTTAAATAGGATTTGACTTATTTACTAATAAGCAAATAAGCAAATAAACAAATCACCCAAACAGGACCACTATTTCAGTAGTAATTTTGATTTTGAGAATTGCTGGTAATTGAAGGGATTTAACATATGACTCTTTTTCTTCTCTATCAATTAATTCTCTACTTTTTCTCTTGTTAGATTAATTCTCTACTTTTTCTCTGGTTAGATGACTTTTAAGTCAGATCAACTATGTCATAAAAAAATTAATTAAATTAGTCTTCTTATGAATTGAAGAATATATTAAAAAATACTTTATTAAACAAATTTAATCAATAATTTTATATTCTAGAAAATAAATAATAAATAAATTTAAAAATAAAAAAACCTCAATTTTAAAATTATCCCGAAATCGTAGGGTGAGAAAGACGAGTCTGATGTTATTGTTGGGCAGTTGATGCAATTGATGAACGAAGAGTGATTTGACCCACACGCCATCGTTTTGAAGACAAGAAAAAACCGGCCACCGAACCTAGAAAGAGACGAGCCAAACAACGTCAAAGTGCTTTTAAAATTATGGTTGGCTCCAACTATTAACTAATATATGTTTACGTATTAAGTAAAATATTAATAAACTTTGGCTCCGTTTGTTTTTGACAAAAAAATATTTTTCGACAAATATTTTTTTTTAATTTTTTGGTATTTGGTATGACAAAAATTAAAAGCCAACAAAAAATATTTTTTAAATTAATAAAAAATTAGTTGATTTTGGTAGAAAACATATTTTACCATTTTATGACGGAAAAGATTTTTTTACAACTACCATCGCACCACTGTCACCACCGCCAGTACTACTATTCTAACACCAGCACCACCAGTATATGATTTAGAGAGTCAAAGGTTCAGGTTCTTAAATTTCGAGTTCCTAGGATCCTAGAGGTCTGCGGGTCTAAGGGTCTTAAGGTCGTGGGATATTGTGAGTTCGGAGTCTTAGGGTTCAAGGAGTCTGGGTTTCTAGAGTCCTGGGGTATTGGAGTCTAGAGCTCTAGGGTTCCGGGATCCCTGGGTCTGGGTGGTCTGAGGGTCTAAAGGTCTCGAGGTCTGTGGCTTCGTGGTTCTAGAATCTCAAATTGTCTTTGGGGTCTTAGGGTTTGGGGGTTACGGGTGTCTGGGGTGAGTATGAGGGTCTAAGTGTTCGAATGTCTTGGATCCCGAGATTTCAGAGGTTTAGAGTCCCAAGAGGTCTCGAGGTCCAAGGTTCTAGGGGTCTTGGAATTCCAAGGTTCGAGTTTCTAGGGATCTCAGGAGTCTCGACATCCCCGAGGTCTAGTGTCCTAGGATTCAGGAGTTTAAGGGTATGAGGTTTCAAGCATCCAAGATTTGAGAAATCTCATGACCAGGAGTCCAAAATCCTAGGAGTCCGGGGTCTGAGAGTCACTATCACCACCCATACCATTGCCACTAATTTTAACGCTACCACATTCACTATCGCTATTATTTTTAAAGTCACAACTAAAATACATAAAAAAATATTTATAAAAAAATATTTTTTACTAAATAAAAATATTTTCTATCAAAACAAACAAACCATTCATTTAAGTACAAAAGAGTTGTAAAATTAAAGAAGTAACTGAATTTGTTCCAACAACATTTTAATAATTTTCTCAAACACGGTTTTGTTGAAAGGTTTTCTTAATAATCTCATGTCCGGTTTGAGATAATTGGCTCCGTTTGGGCTAAAATTTAACTTTTTTTTGTCTATTTTTGTATTTTTTTATCTTTTAATTAAAATTTTTATTTCATTTGAATCTTCTCTATGAAATCAACTGAAAAAGTAAAATATTTTAATTAAAAAATATAAAAAAATCTACTAAAGACAAAAATAAGCAAAATAAATTGAGCTTATATATTGGTTTATTTTTTGTCTTTTCTAATTTTTTTTTACACTTTGATAAAGAAAAATTAATTTTTCAGCTTGTCTCGATTCGATTAGAGAAGTTAAAAAATATAATAATTTAAATAAATAATTTAAAAAGTTCACAAAGACGAAAATAAATAAAATAAAAGAAGCAATTATTCCAAATGGTGCCATTAATGACTTATTAGCTTATTTTATTTTGTGTATTTTATATTTTATGAAATTTTTAATTATTTGATCAAAAGAATTTATTATTTACAATTCTCTATTCGAGATGAATAAAAAAAGATTTTTTTAACTAAAAGATAAAAATAAGTTAATAAATTAGCTTCTTTTTTTTAAAAGTAAATCTTTTATTTTTTAGTCAAAAGTTATTATTCCAGTTTTTATTACCGATACGAACTGAAAAAATATAAAAAAAATTAATCAAAATTTTTTTAAAAATGCAAAAACATAAACAACCAAATAATAAAAAATTATCACAAACCAAACATCAATTTTCACAAACGTTGAGCGGTTCACCTACAGAAGCTAGAAAATGCAGTTTGTGCCTTCTTCTTCTTCTTCTTCTTCTTCTCAAATTAAGAAACATATTTTTTCTAGACATGCAATAATTTGAAGAGACAATTGACTTTTGTTTCTTCTCCAAGTCAAACATATAAAGTGAGAATTGAACCTGACCCACCCTAAGCATTTAAAAACCTAGAATCTGAGGCTGAAATTGTGCTTGAAATCATAGGGCCTGTTTGGGAAAACTTGCTTATTAGTTTATTGATTTATTTTAGTTATAAACTTGCTTATTTAGCTTATTGGCTTATTTTTATATATTTTCATCTTTTTTTATTTTGTTTTGTATTTTGATAAAAAAAATTTATTTTTCTGACTTGTTTTAATGAAAGGAGCCTAAAAAATATAATAATTTGATTAAATAATTAAAAAAGTTTACTAAAGACAAAAAATTAACTTAATTAAATATGCAAATAAGCCAATTAATCCATACAAAGCCTTAAGTATATGTAGAAAAAAAATTTCTTACTAAGTACTAGATTGTCTTATTTCAATTTGAACCATATATTTATGTAGGGCTCACATAAAAAAAAAAGTAGTGGCAATCACACAATTGTGTTGTCCATATTCAAATGAGACATGACCAGAAAAAATTTCTCTATGGTACAGCGCTTGTGTTCCTTCAAAAGCTTATAACTTTTGTATATATTTGTTATTTATTTTGTAATATTTGTTAAGTTTATTATTCATGTAAAAAGTTGATAAGATAGTCTTAATCAAGTAATCTAATTACGTTTTTTTAATTAAGTTATTTTAATTATACATACTTCTCATTTAGTTTTTAATAAATGTGATTGAATGATAGAGCTATCAATATTTGAGTTTTGTTTTTTGTTTTGCATGGATGATCTACTGAATAAATCTTATATGATGAACGAATTTGATCAATTAAATATACTTTGAATTCGAACCTCTTAAAAAGTATAACAAATGTATTGTGCTTTAAAGCCATGTTTGATAAGGGTTTTGAACTTAGGATTGGATTAGCAATACAATTGATTTCACTATATTTTATTTGTTTTGCTTTATTTGGTTGAAGTAGTAATTGGATTGAGTTACCAAACCATTCGCCAGGCCTCGTTAACAAACCCACCAAATGGTGGTTTTTATAGTCCAATCAGTTAGGATTGACATAAAAATTCAATATTACCCCCTCACATATTTTATATATTAGTTGTGAATTTATTTTTATAAATAAATTTATATATATTAGCTTAAATTCGTAGTTCTTGGTTTTGGAATAATATAAAAAAATTTATTTTTTGTTTGTTTTTAAAATTTTTAATTATGAATTTTTAATTTTAAAAACATTCCAATAAATAAATTTGAAATTTTTAGAAATTTTAATAAAAAATATAAAAATGAAAATAAATAACATAAAAATTAACTTATTAGCTTATTTAAAAAATAAAATTATATTTATTAATTTTTCTACTACAAGAGTAATAATAAAAATTAACAAATATAATTTTATCTCATATTGTCCAATTTCACCAAAAACAAATATGAGCTTGTATAATTCATCATATTATCCTACCTAAATCAAGCACAAAATTAAAAAAAAAAAATCCCACCTCATCTTTAATTGCACCTTATTTTTTAATTGTTAATTCTCTCTCACTATTAATTAATCATATTTAATTTATACCGATTATCAAACGAGACGTAAAGACACAATATGCACCCATACCCCCCTACTACCATTGTTCTATAGAGGTGTGATCAAAAAAATTAAAAGAACTGGTAAATCGGTCAACATCGGTTCGTACTATATGATTTTGTCCGATTTTAATTCTCAATTTCTTATAACTGATTCTTGATTTTTTTTTGAAAGAAAAGCCAATTGTAATTGAACTAAACCGTTTATCTATACTATTATATAAAATAAAATACTGTAGCTTTTTAAACCCTCAAAATCTCATCTTGAATTTCTCAGAATTTTAAATATTTTTATATATTTATTGATTCAAATTACTATCATTTTAAAACATATTTGAAACCAAATTATGTGGCACAATTTGATAGGTCTAAATTATTCAATTTTTTTAAATTTTAAAATTTGATATAAACTTATCGTTAGTGATTCAGATTACAATTTGTTTAAACAACATTTGAATAAAGGAAAGTGACACAATTTGATTGCTCCAATTCTTAATAATTATAAGTTTTGATTTGATTGGTCCGAACTAACATCATTTTAAATTGTAAATTTATTTGAAACTAATAACATTCCATTATTATGTGTTACTATCTAATTGGGCCAACTTACTATTTTTTCAAAATTCTTAATAATATACAATAACAAATCACTATTTATTCAAAATTTGAAATTTGGGTAAATCTAATAATCGAATTTCAAGATTTTTTAATACTAAAAAATTATGTGTTCCGGTTTTATTGATTCAAATTACTATTTTTTAAGATTTTAAAAATTAGTTATTTCCAATCATATCTATTAATTATGTGTTGTATTGGCTTTTTTTTTTTAAGGTACTATATTTTTTAAAATTCTTTGTTTTATTATGTGAGTATGTATTTTAATTTTGCCGATAAAACACTAATGGTTCAGTGAGATACGATAATTTCAATTTTTTCTTTTTTCTTTTAAAGAATAGAGATGAACATTCTTCACATCTAAATGAAGTCTTATATCTAAAAAAATGGATCATTTTACTTTGTATTAATAGTTTTTGTGTTAGAATGCTCTTCTTTAGCGGGCATATTTTCTATATTTATTTTTTTATTTGCACTATTTGTCATTATTATTTGACCTCATTGTATATTATTTTTAGGAAAAATTACATGAATTATACTATACCCGTGTATCATTTAACCACTTTAAATTAAAAATTCGTATAAAGTGATCTACTAATTATTTATTTGTATCACTTTATCTCCTAATTATTAATTAAAATTACAGGATTACCTCCTAACGGAGGAAAAAAAAGTGATACAAATAATTACTTATGGGACTACTTTGTACGTGTTTTAATTAAGGAGGGTTAAGTGATACACGGATATAGTATAGAGAGCTTTTTTGTAATTTTTTCTTATTTTTATCTCTTTCTTTTTGTGTTTTTTATTGTTTTTTTAATCATTAATACCTTCTAAAATGGGTGTAAACCAATTATGTAAATTTAGAATGTAAATTTTCCTGGTGCTTAAATTTCTTAATTACATTGTTAGTTGTTATGAGAATTTTAGTCTTTATAAGATTTTGTAGTAAATCTTTTTTTTAACAATTTTAATCTTTTGGGCATCTATTGGTGTTTACTTTGGATACTCCTTTGATTTTGTTAGAATATTAGATTGATTATAATATTAGATTGATTAGATTAAATTTATTCTGATTTGATTTTTTTATTGTTTATTTCTATTCGCCTATAAATAAGCCATATATTGTACAGTTTCAATAGACAGAAAATATACAGTTATTTTTTTCTTCTCAATTTTTTCATGGTATCAGAGTTACATTCTTATAGTCTGTAGTATATTTTTCGACGTCGTCGCGGTGATGGAGCACCACCACCCACATCACCGCGACCACACAGGGGGTTGCCACCCATGCCCTCTCACCGCCCAATCATGGCACCACCAGCCAATCTTCACCACATTCGCGTCGCCGCCGCTTGCCATCGTCGCCTGCTGTCGCTGCCTGAAGCTCTGTTGCCAAGGCCGAAACCCTCGCGCCACGACGCAACCACCAAACGCACACCAGCGCTGCAGCCTACAACGTCGCCGCTGTTGCCTTCGCGCGACTCGCGTTGCTCGAGATCGGAGGTGTCCGCCGTCGTGTGACTCGCGTCACCGTTGCTGCCATCGCGTCGCCTGAGATCTGAGGTGTCCGCCGTCGTGTGACTGGCGTCGCCGTTGCTGCCGTCGCGCGACTCGCGTCACCGTCACCGGAGGGATCTTTTTTTTCTAGTTCGTTCCAGCAGAACCTCTAGCGCTGCGGCCCACAGCGCTGTCGCTCTCGCCGCCGCTGCTGCACACTCGCCGGCGCCGTTGGATCTCATAGTCGCCGCCCTCGCCTTCTTCTCCTAGATCGTTCCAGCAGAACCTCTAGCGCTGTAGCCCACATGCGAGCACAACCTCAGCCCCTGATCTGATTCCCTCGTAGCGCCGGAGCTTCAAGTCCTGTGCCTGGCACCCTCGCGAGCAATAGTTCACCGTCCCACACGCCCAGCACCTCCGAAACTCGTTCCACTGGCTCTCCGACCGGCCACATCCGCCATGCGAGCACAGTCTCAGCGTTGATCTGATTCTCTCGTACCGAACCACTCCGTCAGGAACCGGTATGCCAGATGCACAGCCTCAGCCCCTGATCTGTCGTCTCCCTCGTCGA
The DNA here is from genome assembly GCA_034768845.1 of Heliamphora exappendiculata. Taxonomy (NCBI): domain Eukaryota; kingdom Viridiplantae; phylum Streptophyta; class Magnoliopsida; order Ericales; family Sarraceniaceae; genus Heliamphora; species Heliamphora exappendiculata. The sequence continues at coordinate 27,870 of JAOTRH010337281.1, forward strand.
CCAGATTTGAGGTTCTAGAGCCGCGTCGAGACGGGTATGAACCGGGTTTGTGGGGCTTATGTTCTTCTACATCGGCTTGCTCCGGTGTGATCCCGTTTCACGAAAGATATGCTGTGGATTGACGATCGGATGATCGGAGCCGACCGAAGCTCACGAGGACGGCCTCAACCAAACCTACCAGATCTGGCCTCCTACAGCGCTGCTGTCGCCACAGTCGCCGCCATCGTCAGTCGTCTCCCTCGTTAACCAGATCTGAGGTTCCAGAGCCGCACCGTCACGGCACCACCAGCCACATCACCGCGACGACACAGGGTGTCACGGCCATTGATGGTGGTCTCCACTAATCGCTGAAGTCGTCACAGTCGCCGCTGAAGTAGCCACCGTCGCCCCAAGTCGTTGCCCCTGCCCTCTCACGTCACATCGCATCAGGTCGTCGGCGACACCATCGCGGGACACGCCACCGTCAGCTTGCTCCCTGAAACGGTGGCGGTCATTCCATCGTCTTCTACCCTACCACCGCACAGTGCTCCGTCGTCCACCGCCTTCATCACTTGTCGGCGCCTACGGATCCTTCTCCATTCTTGACCACGCTTTTCGTGAGTACCGGCTTAATGGATTATCGTCGTGGCTCACAGGAAAAAAGTTCGGCGGAGTTCGGCAAAATCTGGTCGAGTAGTCCGGCGAGGTCTGGTCGAGGAGTCTGGCGATGAGAACAGATGAGTCGCGCGGTGAGAACAGATGCGTTGAGGAGTCCGGCGAGGAGTCAAGAAGGTCCAGATGCGATGAAGGTCGAGTCAACTGTCAAGAACATATGCGATGAAGGTTCGTCGCCGACACCATCGCGGGACACGTTGTCGTCGTCAGCTTGCTCCCGTTACCTCAGGTCGTTGCCGACACCATCGCGAGACACGCTGCCATCGTCAGCTTGCTCCCATTGCCTCAGGCCGTCGCCGACACCATTGCGGGACACGCCGCCGTCGTCAGCTTGCTCCCGTTGCCTCAGGCCGTCGTCGACACCATCGCGGGACATGCTGCCGTCGTCAGCTTGCTCCCGTTACCTCAGGTCGTCGCCGACACCATCGCGGGACACGCTGCTATCGTCGGCTTGCTCCCGTTGCCTCAAGTCGTCGCCGACACCATTGCGGGACACGCCACCGTCGTCAGCTTGCTCCCGTTGCCTCAGGCCATCGCCGACACCATCACGGGACACGCGGCCGTTGTCAGCTTGCTCTCGTTACCTCAGGTCGTCGCCGACACCATCACAGGACACGCCACCGTCGTCAGCTTGCTCTCGTCGCCTCAAGCCGTCGCCGACACCATCGCGGGACACGCCGCCGTCGTCGGCTTGCTCCCGTCGCCTCAGGCCATCACCGCCGCCGTCGTGTGACTCGCGTCGCCGCTAATCTATCTCTTCTGAAGATCAACTTGCCGACCTTTTCACAAAATCTCATCCTCCTGGTCGCTTCCGTGCTCTAATTTTCAAACTTCAGCTGACTTCGTCATCTCGCGTTTGAGGGAGAATATTAGAATATTAGATTGATTAGAATATTAGATTGATTAGATTGATTTTATTCTGATTTGATTTCCTTTATTGTTTATCCCTATTCGCATATAAATAGGCAATATATTGTACAGTTTCAATATACAGAAAATATACAGTTATTTTCTCTTCTCAATTTCTTCATGCTCAACTGGTGTTCTTGCGTTGGCCAATCCTTCTTCATCAAGATCTAAAAAAAGTTCTTCTTCTCCGGCGCGGAACAATCCACCTCCGGTGGAATCGATCGCCGTTGTCGAGGACAAAGAACGTAGCTTTTCTCACGCAATTACAAAAAGTTCTTCTTCCCCGACGTTGATCGATCCACTTTCGGTGGAATGGATCGCCGTCGTCGAGAATGGAGAACGAAGCTGCTATGACGACACAGGGGAAAAGAAAGGGAATGAGTACTACTCCATGGACGAGATATGGAGAGAGATTGTTGTTTCTGATCAAGAGAGAAGAAATTTCTTCGCTTGTTAATCCATGACTTCTCCGATCTGAAGCTATATTCACAATGGGTTGAAAATTGAGAATATTTACAATGGATTTGATCGCAATGGGTTGGACAATGAGAATATTCACAATAGGTTGTAAATGTTTAGGACCTAAATTGCAACGGTTGTCAATCTTCTAATTCAAATTTGAATCTTTAATTCCATAATCCCATGAAATTAACAATATCTTCCTAGAAAATAAAAAGAAGATATTCCCATAATGTGTACATCTATTTATGTAAACATAAATTTAAATTTTCAATCCCATAATCCTATTAAATTAGCAATATCTTCTCAAAAAATAGAAAGAATATATTCCCATAATGTGTACATCCATTTATGTAAACATATATGAACGTGAAGATTGATTCAGACATTAAATGAGGGCATATTAGTCCATAATATTAAAAAATTTTAAAAAAATAAAATTGTGAAATTGTCATCTTCTTAGTATGACTTAACTCCAAAAAATTTCTAAAAGTAGAACTCCCAGACAATTATTTCTACTATTATAAGTTTAACAGTTGAATTTCATGCTCGGTTAACCGTTAAGTTTGAATGACATAAATCTAGAGAGAAAATATAAATGTAGTAGCTATAAATCAAATTCCTAATAATCCAATATATGAAATAATCATATTCAAATGTTTGTATTAATTTAGTAATATTATTCAGGAATTAAAGTTGTTTTATACAAATTTATTAGAGCTCAAAATGTTACGTATTTTGATTTTATTTTTCAACTCACTTGATTTATGTGAGTGGGTGAATATTTACGATACTAATTAATGTTATGTATTTTAATTTTTTAATATTATTGTTATAAATACTTAATTATGGTATTATTATTATCTTTTCTATCATAAAAATGGAGAACACTAATTGGTATTTTTATCAAATTGAAGTTTTGTATATTTTTTAATTGACCATATATATTACTTTAAAATGTTAAATTTATTAATGTTAGGATAAGTTTTAAACTTTAGATTTTTAATACAAAATTGCTTAAATTTAATTTTAAAATTTTTTTAATAACTATAAGTGCATGCGTGCACAAGCATATGTGTACCACCCTTCTGCTAGTTTTAATGTGTTAAGTATATATTTTTTTTCTTGATGTAAAAGTATAGTTTTTTTTAATACTTGCAACATAGTTTCTTATATTTTAGAAACTAATTTTAAGAAAATGATGATAAAGTTCTATAAGGTTTCAAGCTCACTAAACTGCCTAATTGTGAATTAAAGTGTCTGGAAATCTCAGAAACTTGACAATTAATGAGTTGACAAAACATTGAAAAAATATTACCTGTCAAAAATAAATTAGTTAAAAAATTTCATCCAACCTGTCCAATTCAACACCGCAGAATACCCCTAACTGCAGGAGCTGTGAAGCTTTGGATTAGCTTTTTTTTTTCTGCGGTTTTTTTCGTTTTTAATTAATTTTTTTTCAATATTAATCTAAATAAGTGTATTTTCTAAATTCATCTTGTCATGAAAAAATAGAAAAATAAATTTTTTTTTATCAAAACCTAAAAAAAAAATCATACAAGACGAAAAAAGCCAACTTTGCTGGCTTTTTGGTTTTTCCTAGTTTTTTTGTTTTAGTAAATTTTTTTAAAAATTGACCTAAACGGGCATACTTTTTAGAATTATCTCATCACAAGAAATTAAAAAAATAAAAAATTTAAACCAAAATATAAAAAAAAAATCATAAAAGACAAAAAAAAAAAAAAAGCTCCCAAATAAAGCCAAAAGGCTTTTTGGTCCAAACATGGGGAGGAAATAATCTTATAATTCGTATGGGCTGACACATTTGCAATCACTAAAGCTTTCTTTAATTGTTAAGAAAATCATATAAAAAGGTGATTCACAAGAACAGTAAAGTAAAGAATAAAAAAGAAAAAAATCTAAAAGAATTAATTTTTATTACCTATTTAGCTGGCAAAAAAGTTAGTGCAAAAATTAATTTACAAGTTTCTGGTAATACATTATTTTATACTTTTTACAAAATTTATTTTGTATAAAAAACAATTTTTGCAAAACAATAGTTATGTGGGTTCCATATTTTTTCTACAACAACTAAATATGTGCACAAATTTAAAATGGCTTTGTCTTTAATTTACCTTTTTTCTTTCCTTCAACTGAAAAAAGGATTTATCAATGAATATTTATGAAGGATTTATGGTAAATATATCATGAGATTATCAATGAAAAACCATTAATTGATGATTTTAAAAAAGTTAGAGTTTGATTTGGGGTTAAATATTAGAGATCGAGGATTTTTGAGTTGTTGAACTCGAGTAATAAATTGACGAAAATTTTGGTTAAGTTGAGGGCGGTAATAACCCATTATATATCAATCCCATGAATTTTGGTGATATGTAAAATGATAGAGAAATTTGTTGAAATTTTTTTATAAATTCTTTGAAATATGAGTTGGGGGTGTGAATTATGTTAATCCCAAATTATGAATAACATGAGACGTTGATTTGGGATTTTCGAACCTTTATATCGAATATGTGAAGTATGAAAATGACTGAGAATTTGCATCTTAATTGTGTTGGGTTTTGGCGAGAGGAATCGGTTCATGGTTGGACTCGTGTTGATTTTTATATAAACGATCTAATTAAGGTACCGTATAATTCGAATGGATAACTAAGTTGGGTTCGAAAAGCTCCTTGGTGAAATAGTGAAAAGTTGCATAATGTATGGTAAGCTCTTCCATCGAGTTAATTCCTATAAAAGCGTGCTCTGGACGGCTTACCCATTGATGTTTCTGAAAGAAACAAAAAATGTGTGCTCTCCGTATCGAGTTATAGGATGGATATTTATTCATTAGGCCTCGCATGGTCCGGTTGTGATAACTATACTTGGGTCTATAGGCGTCATCCAAACTTTGATACTTAATTAAATCAATAATGATATTGGGCTGGTAAGCCTTAATTGAATGACGGGAATGAATTATGAAACTTGAAAAACCTTTGAATGATTAATAATATTGAGCATAATTGGAAAGGAAAAAACTTGGGTTGGTTTGGAAATGGTGTAGTGAGACATTAAACATGTGAATTTGATAAGGCAGTGGAACATTAGACTACGGTTTTATAAATGAAAACTCGGTTATGTGAAAGGAGTTTGGTTTTGGAAAACAAAATTTGTTAGAACAAGACAACCCAACAGCGGGTGAATTGGGTCTTTAAAAAATAAATAACAATCTAATTTTTTTTTTAGAAACCCTTTTAATATTACAATCAAATAAAATAAATTAAGCAAATATTGAAGCAATGCAAATATTAAAAGTTGAGGGATAGAGAGATAGAACCGGACGCCAAGAATTTATAGTGGTTCGGCTTTATCTTAGCCTACGTCTACTCCTCAAGTTCTCCCTTGAATATTTTCATTATATAGAATACTTCACAGGCATATTCCAAGCCTTTACAATCTTTAAAACTTCGCTTGAATGAGCTGAATGTTTACAGGCACATTCACAAGCCTAACAGCTTCAGGAAGATCCTATGAAAACAAGCCATGTTTTCTTCTAATCTCTCTTGAACTCTTCTTTAATGAGATTTACTCACTCACTCAAAAGATAAATGGTGACTCACCCTTGATTACAATAAATGAAGTGTAATAATGAGAATCACTCACTCCCTTTACAGAAAAAATTTACAATAAATAAGAAGGTAAAAAGAGATGATGAACAAGAGCTGGAGATTCAGCAATAAATGAGAGCTTGAGATTTTTGAAATTGATTCAAGCAATGAAACAGCAAATTTAAGTCTTTAGTTGGATTAAATGCTGAGAAATCAATCCTTATATAGGCTCTTGTGCATTCATGACCGTTGGAGGTAGGTGAGAGCAATAAATGTTAAAAATTCAGCCGTTAAGATCTGCCGTGCGTTTGAATTTTCGTCGTAGGTGTCGACACAAATACCTTTGGTGTCGACACAAAATGTCTAGGGCATGATCCCTAAAGTGGTTGAGTCGACACAAATATTCTGAGGGGTCGACACAATTTTGCACTCTACCTTATCAACATCATGGTGTCAAACACAATTGGATCTGGTGTCGACTCGTTTGAAACTTGAGCATCCGAAGGAACCACTTTGTGTCGACTTAACTTACTTTTGGTGTCGACACGAATTTTTGCAGGAAGCCTAGGTTCTTTTGTGTCGACTCATCTTCAGTTGGTGTCGACACCTCAAATGTACTTTCGAATCCGAGAGGAGGCACTTTGTGTCGACTCATGTCTTTTTTGGTGTCGACACTAAATTTTGCAGGCAGTCTTGGGACTTTTGTGTCGACACATTTTGTCATGGGGTCGGCACCAAAAATCTGCAGGAGATCTCGGTTGTTTTGTGTCGACACAATTTTCATTCATGTCGACCCAAACTTTCGGAATCCAAAAATGAGGATCACTTTTGTGTCGACACAAAATTGATTTGTGTCGACTCAAATTGAGTCATAGGAGCTTCGGCTCATTTGTGTTGACACAGAGTTTGTTTGTGTCGACACTAACTTTTTGATAGTTGAAGATCAACTTGTAAAACAGTTAGGGTGTCAAACCATTTGATCAAAGAGTGTTGACACACTTGATAAATTTCAAGTATATTTTGCCTTAAAAGTATTTGACTTAATTTTAATTGGGTTCAATACAAAATATTCTTATGAAAGAACACTTAAGTATTTTAATCCTTTTGAGAGATATGTCATTTCTTTTTTGCTAAGGTGTCAATTTTAATTGTTCAAAATGTGTTAACACTTTTATTTTGAGAATATAAAATATTATCCATTTTAAATTCATTTATTCTTAGAAAATGAATTATGAAAATCATCAAAATCAAAATAAAAAACCTTTGGGCTAACAGAATTGATTTTGAAAAAAATTATGTGTTGCATTTCGCATAAACATCCTCGCATGTCATACATTTATTCATTCCTAGTTTATTTCCTACAAGACTCACCTTATGTTGTTTAAACACATTTCAGGTAATAGCAAAAAGAAAGCCGCAGAGTAAGAAGTATAGCCTTGGAAACCCTTTTTGTAATTGATAGAATTACATGTTCATTCGTAAAACCTTTTGGGAATTCAACTGTAAATGTAATTCTTTTGTAAACTTTAGACATATGTAATTTGGGTTAGAGTTGTAATATCCGGGTATCCCACATCGGAAAGGGAGAGGGAGTTCCTAGGCTATAAAAGAAAAATCTTAGACTCTTATATTCAACGAGGCCTTTTTTCAGGTAGTAGAAACCCTAACAGAACTTCGCAGATAAGCGTGCTTCGGCGGGAGCAATGTAAGGATGGGTGACCTCTTGGAAAGAACAAAATCGTGAGGGTTTTGCCAGAAACGGACAATATCGTTGCCATGTAAAGGGTCAGAGTGTTACAGATGGTATCAGAGCTGACTCTCCTCACCTCTGAGTGTGGGCCCTTGCTATCTTGCGTGACACGTGGACGGGCTAAAGAGTGGGCGGGTCGATAAGGACTGGCAGGCTACCAGAGCTGGCAGGCTACTACACGGGAATGAGCAGCCCTAAGGGGGGTGGATTGTGATATCCTGGTATCTCACATCGAAAAGGGAGAGGGAGTTCCTGGGCTATAAAGGAAAAACCTTAGTCCCTTATATTCAACGAGATATTTTCTCAGGTGGTAGAAACCCTAGCAGAACTCCACAGTTAAGCGTACTTGTGTGGGAGCAATGCAAGGATGGGTGATCCTTTGGGAAGAACAAAACCGTGAGGGTTTTGCCCGAAGTGGACAATATCATTGCGATGTGAAGGGTCGGGGTGTTACAAGAGTAACCCGTGTTGTAAGACCCTAAAGCTATGAAATACCTTGTATGCATGTGAGGGCGTTGGGTTCATATTTTGGATTAAATTCCTTGGTTTTTTGGTGATGTCGTATCGTTTCAAATATCGAATTTTCGAGTTTTCAGGTTAAATGGAGCTATTTCAATACTAAATGTATGTATACCTTTAAGTTTTTGTCTATTTAAAAGCATGTTCAAGGTTTGTGAAAACTAAGTGTTTTTCCAACACTTTCAGAGTTTTAGCCAGAAGGCTCTTGGGTTTCCTACCGCTCGAGCGATGGAAGGTCCACTCGAGTGGATCCTTGCTGTGTGGAATTTTAGGACTTTGGTTTTAAAAAGGGTTTTTGATTGGTATCTTTGAGGAATCTTTTGGGGTATAAATTGACTTATTTTGGGAGTTGTTTTACAAGTAAAATTACTTACTTTTACTCTTACATTTGACAAGAAAATTGGAAACTTGTTTTTTTTTTTTAAAAAAAAGAAAGTATTTTTCTACATGTTCTTTTGGATTGGATTTCTTCAAATCGAATCATTTTTTTATGGATCACGTGAGTTTTTATTGTTACAAGTTAGGGTGTTACAAAGACTAATTCTTGGGTATGGAATCCATCAGTTCGGGATTATCATGAAGCAATTTGGAGAATCAAAAGAAAAAAACAAATAACATTTTTTTCTAATCTTTTGTAGTAGCCTCCCGTTAGGAAGTAATTATGGTTTCTGATGATGTCGGAATTGATAAGGATGACAATGGATAGGGCGAAATTGGAGAGGAGTTCTCCCATTTATGTTTCTTATTTGATTGGGGCAAAAACGAAAAAAATTATCAAAAAAATTGAAGTGAATGGAGATAGAACGAGGATATTTTAGAGATAGTTTTTAAATTTTAAAATAGTAATATTTATAAGTGTTATAGATTATATAATAAATAAAAATAATTATTGACGAATCAATAGAATTAAAAATACAAAATGTAAAAAATAGAGAAAAAAATTAGAAATAAATATAATATTTTGATATTTTAGAATTATTACATTTATAAAATATATATTTTATACATGTATTCATATTTTAAAAATGAGGAATTTTGGGTTAGGTTCCACATAGGCATCTTATATTTCAATAAGTCATAACTAAGTTTTATATTTCATTAAGTCTTATTTAATATTTTTTATACCAAAATTGCCTTAATATACCATCCACTCCTTACACCACCACCAACACCACCTCCCCCCTCGCTGTCGCCATC
>JAOTRH010337391.1:0-36958 GCA_034768845.1 Heliamphora exappendiculata
AGAACATGATTTCTTTGAGGTGAAATGGATGAATTATGTCGATATTAAAACCGAATTTGTGATTGAAGCAGGAAAGTTGGAATAGTTTTGAAAGTTAATTCATTCACGGTTTAAATGCGTTTACCACTTGAATTTGAATATCATGTTCATGAAAGTGCGTTTTTGATAGAGTTATGATATTAAGAAAATGGTATAAATCTTGACTTGAAATTGATGATATGGAATAAGAAAAAATAGAATGATGTAACAATTGTAAATAAGAAGAGAATGATTTGAAAATATGTATTGGTGAAATCGAATTGGGGAGATGGACTATCGGTTATAAATTCATAATGACATGATTATGAAATATGGTTTGGAATTAGTTAATCAAATATTGAACCGATGATGATTGATATGGCTGTGATAAGTTGGGTTTAACTAGCTTCGCGGTAAAAGCCCAAAAACTTGTGCAAATTGGGTACCGTGTTCCCTCGGGTTAGCTCCCGTAAAACGGATTTGGGTACCGTGTTCCCTTGGCTAAGGTTCGTAAAATGGGTTGTCGTGGTGAGTTATAGAGTTATCTATTACTCAATGGCTTCACGTAGCCTATTGGGAGAATAGGGAGGGGTTTCTATAAGCTGCACCCGACGTCGGTTCAGTATTTGATTGATGAAATGAAATGCGACTGTGGATAATAAACTAATGAATTGAAAAGAAAGTTAATGGTTTTATAATAGACAAGCGTGCGTTGGTATTCGATAAGTTTTAAAAAGGAAAAATGACGATGAAAGTTAGAACTAAAGACAGATAAAGAGAAATTGTAATTGATGTCAAAAAAAAGAGGGGAAATACAAGAATGTCAAGCATTGAATTGGAATAAATAATGAGCCTAATAAGAATGAGGGGATAGATAGAGAAATGGATAGTTTTTATATAAAGAATGTAAAAGTCTAACTAGTGGGTAACGAATCAAAGAGGACAGAATTGAAAACGGGAACAAAGATGACTTGAAAGAACGAGAGACGAATACAATAGAACGGGAGAAAAAAGACAAATGAATCAACACTTAAGGTGAGTGAGGGCAGAACTTCAATCAATTGTGGGATGAAAATGTATTGAATGATTTTACAAGAAAAATGTAAAGATTAAATAAATAAAAAATGAAGAGATGAGAAATATACAAAAAAAAAAAAAGAAATAGGTTAAACATGATTTGATTATGATTGCATATAGTATATCATTCACACCGCACAAATCATGATTGCACTTTTATTATTCTTTATCCTACGAGTTTCAGCTTATGTTTGTTGTACCAAACATTTTACAGGTCTAAGCATAAAGGAAGAGACGCGGCATGAAGTTGATTTTTATGAAGACTTGAAGATAGCAATTTATATTCCAAATTTCATTTATATAAAAATGTATTACTATGCATGAGGAAATTGTAGTGATTGTTTTAAAGGTTTTAATAGAAAGGAGTACTTTTTTTGTAAATATGATCAGTTTGGGATCTTTTAACATGAAGGTAACATGAATGGTAGAATGATGAGTTGTGATTTAAAGGAGATTAGAATATATAATTCAAATTCTTAGATTGAATATAGTATATTGATACTTAGTTGAATTAATCTATATGGTTAGATTAATTAGAGTTTGAGACTTAAGATCAAGGCGGTGCCTAAGTATAAATGACTGTTTGAGTTTAACAGGTTCACAGGAAATTTAGGATAGTCCGAAAAACAGAGGAGACTCTGCCGAATTTTTTTTTTATACTTAGAATAGTTTTGAAGCTTTGGAAAGAAATTTTTTTTAAACCAAATTAAATCAAAGTGTTTTCTTTAAAGAAAGTTCAAATCATAAATAGGGTTTTATAGAAAGAATCTCTTCGGTCATTGGGTAACGTTGGGTTATCAAATAGAGTTTACGTGCCTCGGGATGAGGACGTGACATGTGGCCCAGAAGCTTTTTGTTGTTCCTGTAGTTGATAAGCTCCTGTTGGAGAAAAGAGTCAAGGATGTGCCATTAACCACCAAAAACACCATAAATCCAGTTATGAAAGTAACCAATTAATTTTGTTAATTTCAATCCAACATCCCATAACAACCTCTAGTTAACAATTTAAAGACTCTATCATTACTCCACCTATATAATACTATCCCCTATTTCCAGTAACGAAGATTATGTATTACTTGTGTGTTATTTTTAACACTCATCATAAGAATAGAAAGAGGCCCAGTGCTGAATTCTTCTTCTTCATTATTGGCCTGTTGCAAACAGCTACATTGAGGCCATCAACTTTACCAAGAAAAAAGAAATATAGCCAGGAAAAACGTAATAGGAAGGTGAAAAATAATGGTAGGTATAATATATGAATATATGACCTGAAACAAATGGAGGTCCAGAAAACAAACTCCAAAAAAACTTTCATAAATCAAACCAATCAACTACCTCTCTCCTTTTTCATTATTCTTCCAATCATTATTTCCAATAATTAATAATGTTAACTAATCAATTACTTACTGGTAAACCATTTTGAGAATGCTTCGGTTGTTAAATGAAGAGGTTCATTACAGCAAAGGCTCTTCAGTAGAGTTTGGTAGAGCTAATCATAAAATTTGGCCAAACCACACTGCAGGCCTAACCAATTTTAACTTTTAACTTAAACCTAGTTGATTTCAGGATCCTTCATAGCTCATTAAAATAAAAGATGAGAAGTTGAAAAAAAAAAAACAAGTCTTCCCAAAAACCGGGAGCATATGATGCACCAACAACTTTAATTAAAGATGACAATAAAGTACAGAATAGCCTTGAAGTTGTAGAAAGAATCCGGCCCACCCTAGAAGGGTAAAACATACCAAAAAAACTATGAAAAACAAATTGGGGAATAACTGCTTGCAAAAGAGCAAAGGCTGGTACCCACAAAATTAGGGAATGAGTGATAAAGTAATCTAACCAAAAACTCGAATGATCAATCTTGCAAAACCTATCTTAATTGTCATTCAATGAAAACAACCTCATCTTATGCTTGGATAAGCAATAGAAAACTTTAGCGCAACAATAGTTTGAGTAGTAAAGAAATCGACTGATTAATTCACAATTGCATTAAAAAAAATCACATAAGCATTAAGAAAGATGAAGAAATTACTAAATAAAAAGTAGTAAAAAAAATAAGACTAATCATCTAAGTAGCGCAAATGAAATTAATAATGATAAGCACGGTAACTTATAATGGCATCCTCATCTATTGGACGACTGTAGAAAATAAAAATAAACACAATCAGTATCCTACACAAAGTTTATCTAAGAAAACCTCACACATAGTGCTACACCTCAGACAAGCAATTATTGAGCATGAAAAAGAAAGTTCTGTTTCAAAACTAATAAAGTTAGTAACGCTTTATACATAATAACTAAACAAATACAAAGATAAAACATCATAAACCATTCCAATCACATTGTTGAATCCTTCTTGTTGTCGTTTATTATGCCTTAATTAGGTGAAGATAATTATAAGCTTTTTTGTACTTTTTATTTCCATGCACAAATTACCTAGTTATATTAATCACTAAATGTAGGTTAGGGTTGTACTTGGTTGAACAACTATTTCGCACAGCAAACACAAAATTTCATGAAAAACCGAGAATTACATAATTACACCTGATGAATACACAGAGATATTGATGACAATACACTTCAAAAGTGGAGCCTATTATTTTCACAGATATTCATGCATTATTTACACATTATATCTATGCACTTTTTACCCATTATCTGCCACCTACTTGGTGGTGGTCGGTGGTTAGAATTTTCCTTCTCTTAATGCAGTCTTAGTTTTTTGCAGCTCTGTACCAATACTCAATAAACTGTGCTTTTCCATTTTAAAGATAATGGCACGTTATTTCACTTGTTAAATCATAAAACAGTAAAACTCCATGGTCGATTCCATGAAGAACTTCAGATGATCCTTGCTTACAAACCTACTTTACAGTTGTAATACAAACTAAAATAGGAAGTCGGCTTACCTAAATCGCTAATAGGTAACATAATTCATTTTGTGAAGTGGCAATCACATACAACAATGATACTTTGAGTGCATAATTCATTTTCATACTCAAATTATTATCTGAACTCAATATTTTAAAGTAAAACAAAATGCACACCAAATTTAGAAATTTTAATCGTAGACCAACTCCTAAAAATTAAGTCAAAATGCATACCAAATTCAAAAGACCTACTTAGGAAAAAAAATCAAACAAATAATACACAAGAAAAACTCTATATTGACGTCAATCAAACATTCTCACCTCAAAATTGATGATCAAATCATGCACAATGGAAAGAACTCAAAGAATGAGACAACAAATTAACCCTAACATTCACCAACATAAACCTCCACTCTATAATAGAAACTACAGCTAAATCAACAATTTTCAACAGTTACGAGCGAAACCCACTAAAGATTTGGCACAATGGAAATTGGGTTCAGGGCAATTTCAAAATTTATTGTATTCTCTTGATCTTTGAAGAGATTCTCCATTAAATGGAGGTCAGAAAAAACAAGAACGGTGGTTGGGAGAGGTGAGGAGCGAGAGATAGAAAGATAGAGAGTGATTTAACCTTATGGAGGAGGGCTAGAGGGATGAAGAACACAAAGATCGGCGGTAATGTGAGCACGACGGTAAGCGGCGGTGGCTCGAGCTGCAGTGGCGTGCGACGGTGGATGTAGTAGCCTGATATGGAGAAGACGACTCGGGAGCTTGACTAGGGCTCGATGTCGCAATGAGAGAGAATGACAACTATCAGGGAGAGAGAGGGTAAATTGAAAAGTTAATTTGTTTGTTATTTTTTAATCACAATTACAAGTAAAAAGTGTGATTAAAAAATTAATTTATTATCATATTTTTTAATAAATGAGATAAAAAAATATTTATAATCTCACTTTATTTAATAAAGTGTAATTAAAGATTTTACTTATATTTTTTATCACACTTTTATTAAAATTGAAATTTTTTTAATTTTTTAAGCGTGACCTTTTAGCATTAATGTAGGTAGTGTTTATTTGTTTTGATTCGGAGTTTTATATACATATGCTATGCATTTTTTTAATTTGATTTTGGATGTTCTCTTTTTGCCTCCACTTTCTTTATTTGTATGCATTTGAAAAATGTTATTAAAAAAGTAATGATGATTAGTATAGGCCAACTTTATGGTTGGGTGAACGGGGTGTCTAACACCTTTCCCGATTCGTACCTTAGCTACTGAACTCTCTTTCTTTGGTTAAACGTTTTAAAGATCAGTAGCCATTTTTGTTTTTATTTTTAAAAAAAAAAACCAAGTGGCGACTTTATTTTTAACAAAAAAGAATTTTCAAAATTTTTCCTTCAAGCTGTTAAAATACTTTCCAAACATCTTTTGAATTTCTTATTTTTGACCATTTTCAAAACCCCAAAATTTCGACGTCATAGTATTTTCTGGCGACTCTGCTGCGGACTGGTTTATAAAATTAAATAAAAGAGCTAGACTTGAAAATATCATTGGTTCTTAGTATGCATTTCTCATTTACATTATCGCATGCATGTGTATTGTTCTTCACACCCCCTGCTTGGTCGACCCAATGCCCCGATCGTTTATCTATTTAGAGAATTATTGGGAAGGCGAGCAAGCCTTACTGATTGTATGCTTTCATATGTACAGTAAAAGAGTTCGGACGTACCGTTTGACTATGTCCTACACCACTCCAGGCATGTGAGGTATATACCCGGCTCTATTCAAAAGATACCCTGTTCGATTGGCCAAAATTGACTTTTTGCATATAGTAGCATAGAACCATCTATTAGGTGCTGCTAACACTAGTAGGATTTTGTGTTTTGGTAATTGTATGTTTTGATTGCATTTGTTAGGATTGTTTGTTTGGCTTAGGCTAGTTTCTTTTCCAGGTTCGGCTCAGATTTTCTGTTATCCCTTGCTGTTTAGGTTAGTTTCGCCTTCGGGTTCTTACCCGGGCTTTATTTTTCTCCATATTTGGTTTTCACGCCGTAGTTTACTTCTCGGGGTCATACCTGTATTTTGTTTTAAAGCCTCTAGGATAGTTTCTCTCTCCTTCGGGTGCTTCCCGAGTTGTTGGTTTCTCCCCCGCTTTTGCTTAGACTTGCTTTCTTCGAACCTTTGTTATACCCGTGTGAGGTAGTATTGCTTTCTTATCGGAGTGCTGCCCGTTGGAATCCTAGATCGAACCAGTCTCTTGAGGGTTAGAATGGCCTTCTTGTCAGAGTGTTTTCAGTTTCTCTATTTAGATAAACCTTTTCTCTAGAATTTGGTTGATCTTCTCCTTAGTCATCATCCCTGGTCGTCCTATTGTTATGCTGCCAGTATGAGCCCAGCAGGGGCAATGTTTCAACTTCCATGATTAAATTGCTTGTGATTTGTTGTTTTGGGTTTCTGGGATGTGTGTTATCTGTCGTCAGAATTCTTGTTTAGGAAGTGTTTGAAGGTTATTCTGCTTTTTGGATCCAAGTTTTCTTCGGGTCTAGATCATTGAGCCAGGAAGATTACAGTCGACACACGTCTAGGCAAGATCAGGGTCAGGTGAACTCTATAGAATATCTGAACAGTCAGCTGAGTCATCAAAAATAGTAAAGAATGAAGTTAACTTGACAGCTCTAATGAGAGCTATTACTGAGATACAGAGAGCTGTAGAGCAGCAGACCCAAGCTCAAAACTAATGTCAAGCGCAAATTCGGGTGATTTAGGCCCGTCTACTCGGCGTGATTGGACAGCCGAATGATACGAATGAGAACGGAAAAGACTTCTTGGATGATAATCAAGGGAAAAACGCACCGCAAGTTGTCGTGCCACCTCGGGTTCCCCGCCCGTTGGTGGTGGAGGAAGAAATTACTACCCAGTCTGGGGAGTCCACACTGGCAGAAGAGATTGATCGAATGGAGAAGGTACTGAGAAAGGCGAAGGGAGTGGAAGAACACATGCTAGATGTAGGTGGTTTATGTTTATTTCTAGATGCCAAACTGCCCGAAAAATTTAAAATGCCAAAGATGGAGAAGTTTGATGGCACGGAGATCCTCGAATTCATCTGACGATATATGTCAGAACTCTATCCCCTATGGGGATCGACGACCAGCTTAAAGCTCAATTATTCCACTGATTACTTTATGGGGCAACACAAAGGCGGTTCCTCTTTTTAGAGGTAGCTAAGGCTAGAACTTGGGAAGATATAGCCACTGCATTCATAAGTCAGTATAGCTATAACGTCCAGCTAGATGTAACCACCCGAGAGCTAGAAACAACCTGTCAGGAGAATCGAGAATCATTTATTGATTTCCTGGGTGGAGGGGCAAAGCCACCAAGATGACGAACCGACCCACTGAGAAAGAACAAGTGAGAATTGTGGTAAAAAATCTGCAGTCCCCTCTAAAGCATTACCTCATCACACAGTCACTCTCTACCTTTGAGCAGCTATTTGACACTGGGGTGCAGATCAAAGACGCCATTCAATCTAGAGATATTAAGAAAACAAAACCCAGTCAGAAACCAAGGAGGACATTTCCTACAAATAATCAGAATAAGTCCACTGCTATTAACCTCGTGTCAGGTTCGAACGAGGTAAATTTCCTTAACCCTTCTTCCTCTACCCAGCAACTAAGCCGCAATCAATAGGCAAGCAACAATCAGCAGGCACAACAATGGCTAAGGAGAGTCTTCACTCTCCTTAATATTACACTATCCACTGCTTTGAATCGACTTGTCGAGAAAGGGCTCATTAAGTTATTGGATCCCATGCCGGTGCTTGATCCCCTCCCACCGAGATACAATGCTTCGTAGTATTGCGCTTATCACCAGCGCCATGGACATCTGACTGATAAGCGTATGAGATTGCGTCATGAGATCTAGAATCTCATCGATAACAAAGTGATCCCTCTGTCGTCTACCGCTCCAAAGCTGAATGCCATGACTAATCCTCTGCCAAACCATGCCAAGCAGTCTGGGGTAAAATGTATAACTCTAGAACGGTCAGAAGATCCGAGTCAGTACATTTGTTCAGCGCATCTACCACGCCCGCATGTTTTAGTTACTAGAGATTAGGAAGCCTATTCTTTGATTATAGATGGAAACGACTGGAATATTATGGAGGAATGGAATGATGATGCCTGGAAAGAGTATAAGATGGTCATCCAAGTTAATCAGCAAGAAGAAGAGGAAAGTAATGAAGAGAATGATTGGCTGTTGGACTACCCGGTGCGACCATATGGATTTGGCCATATGCTCGACGAAATTACTCTTCCTCAACTTTTTGGGGAGGTGATATATGTGGATGAGATGCAATTCTATTGGTCAGTGAGGGTTATGCTGAAATTATATGGAGTTGAGTGGACCAACTTTTGGGATGCTCGAGAATAACACGTAGAATACATTAGAGAAGACATCTGGGAAGAGGTCGATAACATGTGGGCTATCAAGGATGATGAGGAACGAAGAGGAAGAGCAGTAGTCAGTGAGTTAGACGAGCTGTGGGCATTTGAAAGCCCTCTGTGCATAGATGAGGTAAGGCAAATCGACGATACAATGTCGAAATTAAGGCATCCCAAGGAAGGCGTAGAACATCTAACCAAGAGTGGGTGGCACTTTAAGTCGGCCTAATTGGAAAAAGAAAAATCGAGCAGGAAGGGAAAAGAGAAGGAACAAGAAGAAGAGGACGACGTTGTGCTAAAGCAGCTTAAAAAGACACAGGCTAATGTCAGCATTTGGGGCTTATTGATGGACTCACATAAACATAGATAAGCTGTGTTGAAGGTCCTGAACAAAGCAAGTGTTTCGATAGATGCGACCCTAGAGCAACTCGTTAGGCTCATTCGGCCAGCTCATGGCCAAAAGTTATTACCTTTTCTGATAAGGATCTGCTAACGGAAGGAAAGAATCATAACAAACTCCTGCACATAATCGTTAAATGCCTAGAAAAGTGGGTCCCAATGACTTTATTGATAATGGGTCTGCATTAAATGTCTGTCCGCTTAGAACAACAGTTTGGTTGGGACTAAAGCCAAAACATTTCATGCCTAGTAATCAAGGAGTCCGGGCCTACGATAACACGAGGAGAGATGTGCTGGGCCTAGTACCATTCGCGTTATTAGTAGGGCCTCTAGAGACTTCAGTTGAGTTTCATGTGCTGGACGTGCCAGCCTCCTTTAATCTATTGTTGGGCAGGCCTTGGCCGTACGACCCGAACGTCCAGGCAGTGCCTTCTACTCTCCATCAAAAGCTGAAATTGATAAAGAATGGAGCAGTACTGACCATCCATGGCGAAGATAGTAATCAACCCCCAAGGGGAGAGGTTCAACCCTTTTGGAGGTTCAGCATGGCAAAGGGGATGTGTCGCTAAGTGGGTTCTAATTTGATGATGCTCAGGCTATACAGATGGTGTTGAAGGAAGAAAAAATTTACATCAACCCACGAGCAGTTACAATGATGCGAAAAATGTCTTACTTCCCAGGAATGGGGTTGGGTCGCAAATAGCAGGGTATTTCGAAACCTATCCAGGTATTGCCAACTTTGCGTCGTTTCGATCTTGGGTATAAAACGACGGAAGAAGATTTGGAAGGGCCTAAAAGGGGACAAAAAGCTAACTACTCAGGAATGGTTAACGAGTACTATATCAAAGAGGGAGAATATTTTTAGTACTGTGACTTTCCGGAGCCATGGATGGATGAAGAAATTGACTAGAAGTTGCCAGGGCTGGAAATCTTCTTTGGCCATCAATTATTCCATACAGAAGAAGATGAAATAGTGAAAGGGGAAGAGGAATGAAAGAAGATCTAAGAGGAAGATTGGGCAGACAACCTTGATAATTACGCAAAAAAAAGACAACCTTGATGGAATCGACATGGGAGTGTTGTTCAATGAAAAGATGGCACAACTGCACGTAACTGACTAAGACTGCTTCATGATGGGCTTCAGTGCACCAGCCAACTGCACCAAACTCATTGTAGATGTAGCTGCAAAAGAAGTGAAGAACTGGACCTTAGAGTCTGGTAATGTGCATATTGTCTGTTCTGAGTCTGAGTCTGAGTCTATAGTTGAGGGCACGTTTGTTTGTGCACCTCCTCCTATTTATGCTTTCGAGTTTGTAATCCCGTCTTCCTTTAATGAAATGAACGAAATTTTTTGTTACTTTGCTTTGTTTGATTTATTTCATACGCTTTTT
Source organism: Heliamphora exappendiculata (assembly GCA_034768845.1). Taxonomy (NCBI): domain Eukaryota; kingdom Viridiplantae; phylum Streptophyta; class Magnoliopsida; order Ericales; family Sarraceniaceae; genus Heliamphora; species Heliamphora exappendiculata. Next base: position 10,196 of record JAOTRH010337391.1, read on the forward strand.
GATTATTTTAAATTCGATGGGATACCCCCGAAGAAATAAAACTTTTAATAAAAAGAGAAGAAGAAATGCACGCCTAACCAATAATTGAAGAAACTTTGTCAATAAATCTGCGTAATGAAATTAACCCGCAAAATGTACAAATTGGTTCTTCTTTATCCTTAGTTGAACTAGAGCAATTAATAAATTTATTAAAAGAAATCAAAGATGTGTTTGCATGGTCTTACTAGGATATGCCTGAAATTAATCCCGACATTGTTTAACACCATATCCCCTTGTACCCCTGATGCTAAATCGGTCAAACAAAGGTTGAGACGGATCCGTGCAGAATGGGCTTTGAAGATCAAAGAAGAAGTTCCCAAACAGATCAACGCTAGATTCCTGATGGTAACCGAGTATCCAAAGTGCGTAGCTAATATCGTGCCAGTTCTAAAGAAGGACGGTCGTATCCGAGTCTGTGTAGATTTTCGAGATCATAACAAGGCCAGCCCAGAAGATGACTTTTTATTACTGCACATTTACGTTTTGGTAGACAGTATAGCGGGGCATGCCTTATTGTCATTCATGGATGGCTTCTCTGAGTATATCCAAATTCTGATGGATCGAAAAGACAACACTCACTATACCCTGGGGCACCTATTGTTATCGTGTCATGCCGTTTGGTTTAAAAAATGTGGGGGTAACCTACTACAGGACTGCCACCACTTTACTGCATGACATGATACATAAGGAGGTTGAAGTGTATGCCACATGATAGTCAAGTCCAAGGATCGGGATGGCCACATTGTAGCGCTGTAAAAGTTTTTTGAAAGGATTCAAAAGTACATGATGCGGCTCAACCCACAAAAGTGTGCCTTCGGAGTTACCGCTAAAAAAATACTTGGATTTATGATCAGTCAACGAGGTATCGAAGGTGACCCTTCAAAGATCAAAGAAATCTTGGAAATGCCTCCTCTAAAGACCGAGCGAGAAGTCAGGGGCTTCCTGGGTAAGATACAGTTCATCAGTCGATTCATCGCAAAATTGACAACTACCTGTGAGCCGCTATTCTACCTTCTAAAGAAAGGAGTCAAGTTCGAATGGGATCAGTGTCACGCCCCAACATCAGGGTCACGCGAAAGCCCACCAAAACCATTTAAGAAAATAAGGTTTTGTAGTTGAATATCAAAATATTCAACATTTGGATAAAAGATTTCCCAAGTTTAACTCTCATAAATAGAAAACATGCAATCTCATACATGAATAAGCATATCGCCAAAGGGCGTACAAAACCAGCCTCAACAGGCGTCACATGTGTAATTACATGTCTCAAAAAAGGAAAACTACAGCAAGTCTTCCATCACATCTGCACTAGGTCAACTCCACGTGCTCACCTGAAAAAGGATTTAAGGCAAAAATAAATCCCACACCGTGAGTCGAAGCCCAATAGAAACAAAAAACTAAAAACTAGAATACAGGTCATGTAATCATAAGATGGGAGCTAACTCGACCACAAAAGCTCAAAACAAGTTTTTCTCTCAAAACCCATCAGTTTTTCGTCCTTGAAAACCACCATTTCAATCCTTGAAACAATACATATAATCATGACAGATATCATGCCACAGTTAAGGGAAAGCAGTAAAGCACAGCATTCTCCACTCGGGACACGCAGCCGAGAAGACACAATAAAATGCAATCCTATGTACCGACTCTGTCAACTCAAGACAAAGGCAACAACTATAGACTCTCGTCCATTACCGTAGGCCCATAGGCTTGGTAATGACAAGTTCTATATAGAGTCATAGCAACGTAATTGCTCAATTTATGGGTCAAGCCCGAGGGTCCAGAGCACCCACCAACCACTCAATTTATGGGTTTCAACCCAAAGGTATAGAGCACCTACTACTTCATTTACGGGACCTGAGCCCGAGGGTACAAAGCACCCAATCACTCAATTTACGGGGACTAACCCGAACGTACAGAGCACATACGGTACGCACGTTTCTGGACTTACACCGAGGAGCAATGGAAGCCCAACTCAACCAAATCCACTGATACGGTACATCTATGGATAAACATTTCAAAACCAATCCACAAAACAGATATACAACATTGTATATAAAAGAGATCCCATCCATGAACCATGGAGATCAAACCACATGTGTAAAAAAAACATATTTTCATCTAAAACGTTTTAAAATTTGAGACTCAACTCCAAGGGCTAGTTCCAAACCTTCAATAAACACGTTTTTCGAAAACTCTATTTTCAAACCATCCCTTTGAAAACCTCTAATAACCCTTTTTGAAACCATAGAATCTCATAAAAACCTCAGATAAACATCCTACGAGAAAAGCTTGAACCAAAACACATAATTTTCCAAAACAGCCCAAGTTTAGTCGACTGGACTCACCCTCTAGTCGATTGAAAAATACACTTGAAAAGCGAACCAAAACAGAAGCAATTTCAGTCGACTGACCTCCCAGGTCCAATCGACTGAACCTCCAACATGATGATCCAGTTGACTGAACTCATAGGTTCAGTCGACTGAACCAGCCTAGATCACGTTTTTGAGCTTCGATTTTGGTTTTCAAATCTCAGATCAAGCCTCAAAAACACCCATTTTGATACCTAGGAGCATACCCAAGCTCAAGGCTATCATAAAACCTCGAAAGGAACATCCCTCTTTCAATTTCATCCAACCTAACGCCGAAAAATGGTAGAAATACGTAGGATTACATGTAGTACCCTCCAACAGTTATACAGTCTAGGATCCTACCTCAGTGAGTTCAAAACTTGACGTCTCGATCCACGTGCAAAATCAGGCTTCGTCGAAATGAAATTCTGACTGGATGGTTGCGTAGACCACAATGCCGATACTACGGATCATCAGTTGATTTATCAAAAATCAATCCCTAGGCCCCCGAGAAGTTAGAGAGAAAGCAAACAGAAAATTGGAGAAAACTTAGAAGTTAATTTTTCAAAATATATTTTAAAAAATATCTAAGTCCTGATATTTATAAGCCTCCAAAATATCTTTTTTTTTAAATTCGCACGGCAACTCCCTACAACCCCGTGAACCAACCCCGCATGCTCAGATAAACTTTAACATGCATCAAAACTAGTAAATCATAAATCTATGAAACATATATGCAAAACACATTATATATAAACATAAGTCTCATAAAGAAACGGGTCCGGGTCTCACAACTCTCTCCCCTTTAGGAATTTCGCCCCCGAAATTCACTACAAGGTCACAAAGGAAAAAGCTCGGGGTATTTAGTTTGCATCTCGAACTCTAGCTCTCATGTAGCCTCTTCAACCCCGTGATAAAGCCATAAGACCTTGACATAGGCAATGGTTCTACCCCGCAACACTTGCTCATTTGTATCAAGAATCTTCACCGGGCGCTCCTCATAAGTGGCATCCTCTTCCACCCACAGCTCAACCCAATCTAACTCATGTGAAGGATCAGGTTTGTACCTCTGAAGCATAGAAACATGAAACACGTTGTGTACAGATGCTAACTGAGTTGGCAAAGCCAGACGGTAAGAAACCTCCCTAACCTTGTCAAGGATCTCAAAAGGCCCAATGAAATGCGGTGATAGCTTCCCGCTACGACCAAACCTCATCAAACCTCTACGTGGTGAGACCTTCAGGAACACATGATCCCCCACTGCAAACTCCAAAGGTCGTCTCCTCTGATCTGCATAGCTCTTCTGGCGGCTCTACGCTGTCAGTAGGCGCTGGCGAATCACAACAACCATCTCTGTCGTCTCTCTCACCATGTCTGGTCCCAAGACTGTGGTCTCCCCCACATCTGTCCAACACACTGGCGATCTACAAGGTCTACCATACAAAGCCTCATACGGTGCCATCCCAATGCTGGACTAATAGCTGTTGTTGTATGCAAACTCTGCTAATGGTAGATGATCCTCTCACGAACCTCTGAAATCAAGGACACAAGCCCTCAACATATCCTCCAAAATCTGTATGGTCCTCTCAGACTGACCATCCGCCTGGGGGTGAAAAGCAATACTGAACATCAAGTTCATCCCCAAAGCCTCCTGAAGACTATGCCAGAAGCGCAATGTGAAGCGCGGGTCTCGTTCAGAAACAATAGATACTGGCACTCCATGCAACCGGACTATCTCCCTGACATACACGCCATTCAGTCGTTCCACCAAATCCCTCACTCGGATGGGGAGAAATTGTGCAGACTTCGTCAACCTATCAACCACAACCCATGCGGCGTCGTGTCCTCTAGGTAACTGAGGAAGTCCTAACACAAAGTCCATCGTGACATGCTCCCACTTCCACTCTGATATAGGCAACGACTGTAGCAATCTTGCTAGTTTCTGGTGTTCTGCCTTTACCTATTGACAGGTGAGGCATCGGGAAACAAATTGGATCACATCTCGCTTCAATCCTGTCCAATAGAATTGACGACGTATGTCGCGGTACATCTATGTGCCTCCAAGATGCACTGCAAGGCGTGAATGATGACACTCATGTAGAAGATCATCTCGACATAACTCTGGCATAAACAACCTGCCTGCCAACCTCAGACTCTGATCTGAACCTATAATCCATCCCATTGTATCCTCGTCACTAGCAACGCAGTCTCGTATCATCTGAGCCTCTTGATCCGTCTGTTGGACCTCTAACACAAGTGCTATTAAAGCAGGTCGTGAAACTACAGAGAACAAAGTGGCACCCGTCGCGGTCTCCGTGAGGTAAAGATCAAACTCCCCAATCTCTCCAAGCATGTCCCACTCGCGTATAGCCACAGAAGCTAACGACCCATGAGATCTCCTGCTGAGAGCGTCAGCCACCACATTGACCTTCCCTGGATGGTATTGCAAATGAAAGTCATAATCCTCCAACAACTCCATCAATCGTTGTTGTCGCAAGTTCAGGTCCTTCTGCGAAAACAAGTATTTTAAGCTATTGTGATCGGAGAAAACCTCAAAATGCTCACCATAAAGATAGTGACGCCATGTCTTCAAGGCAAAGACCAAGGCTGCCAACTCCAAATCGTGTGTCGGGTAGTTTTGCTCGTGCGTCTTCAACTGCTGAGAACCATAGGCTACAACTTTACCGCCCTGCATCAAAATACATCCCAAACCGTCGTGTGATGCATCATAGTACACAGTATATCCCAAGCCTCGCTCTGGAATGATCAACACGGGCGCGCTAATCAACCTCGTGTTCAATTCCTGAAATGCTGACTCATAGGGCTCACTCCAAGCAAACACAACTCCCTTCCGCGTCAAACGCGTCATCGGTGCAGCAAGTCTTGCAAAGTCCTTCACAAACTGCCGATAGTAGCCGGCTAAACCCAGAAAGCTACGTATCTCAAAGACACTCCTCGGTCGCTCCCAACCAATCACTGCATCTGTCTTTGACGTATCCACTGCTACTCTGCCTATCGACACTACGTGTCCCAAAAACCTCAACTCAGCCATCCAGAACTCGAATTTCTCGAACTTTGCGTACAAGCGGTGCTCTCTCAAGGTCTGTAGGACAATCCGCAGGTGATCGTCATGTGCCTCTCTAGTGGGTGAATATATCAGTATATCATCCACAAACACCACCACAAAACTGTCCAAATAAGGATGGAAGATCCAGTTCATCAAACCCATGAACGTAGCAGGTGCGTTCGTCAGACCGAACGGCATAACCAGAAACTCGTAGTGAGCATAGTGAGCCCGAAAAGCAATCTTCGCTATGTCCTCATCCCTGATCCTCAACTGGTTATATCCTGTTCTCAAGTCTATCTTCGAGAAGTAACTCAAACCTCTCAGCTGATTACACAAGTCGTCTATCCTCGGCATCAGATACTTGTTCTTCACTGTCACATGATTTAGCTTTCGATAATTGATGCACAAACATAGAGATCCATCCTTCTTCTTAGCAAAGAGAGCAGGAGCTCCCCAAGGCAAAGTACGCGGGCGTATAAATCCCCTGTCAAGCAACTCCTGAAGCTGTACCTTGAGTTCACGCAACTCAACAGGTGCAAAACGATAGGACGGCATAAATATGGGAGCAGTTTCGGGAACTAGATCAATGGAGAACTCTACCTCGCGGCTCGGTGGCAACTCGAACAAATCATCAGGAAAGACATCAGGATAGTCGCACACCACCATAGGTAACTCTCCTCAAACTCCAACCTCCTCATGTAACATGAGAGCTGCAAAGAGGAAACTTAGGTTGCCCTGGTTCCGCACGTCATTGGGCAAAGACATCAAACCCTCATCCCGGTCTCCCACAAAACAGAAATAATCTCCTGTCGGTGTACAAATCGTTACCCTCCGTCGATCGCAATCGATAAAGGCACAATAGGTGGTCAGCCAATCCATCCCTAGGATGCTATCAAACGCCGTCATGTCTAGAATGATAAAGTCAAACTCTAAACAACGACCGACAACCTCCAACACGCAAGATCTATAAACAAAACTCAACGTCACATTCCCACTGACTGGGGTCTCTACACTCAAAGTACTACCCAACTAATCCATTGGTAACCCCAATGCAGATGTAAAAGAAGAAGATATAAACGAGTGTGATGCTCTAGTGTCGATAAGAACACTAGCCCATGATCTGAAGACTAGAAGAGTACCTCTGATCACGGAGGTGGTAGCAGCAACATTGGGCACGATCGATGCTCTGGAAGAACTGAGATATGCAAGAACATAAGCTATGGCTGGTCCACTGCGACTCTGAACTGCCGACTGTCTACCTGACTGCACTGATGCACCCCCCTTTATAAATCTGGACGTCTGAGATATAGGTTGCTGATACGTCTGTCGTCCCTAGCTAGATGGAACAGCTGGTGCTTCTGCTGTACTCTGAATGCTCCCTCCCTAAGGATAATTCCTCCGAATGTGCTCAAATTTCCCACACTCAAAACACACCACAGGCCCCCTCCCTTGAGCCTGCGACTGCGACAGTACCTGAACAGGCATTGAACTCCGGCATTTTGTCGCACGATGCCCTGGTCGTTGGCATCTGTGACAAAGAAGCCCTCTCTGATCTGACCTTCCCGTTGAAGCTACAGGAGGTGTGGATACAGAAGACTGTGGAGGATACAACCCCACTGGATGCGAACTCAGACCAGATGTCCGTCGGCGCTTGTTCTCCTTGCGCCCCTGATCCTGTGTGCGCCCCCCGCCTTACTGACTCCTACTGTCCCTATCTCTGCGCATCTCATTCAAAGTGTCATCCACTTTCATAGCGATCTCCACCATCTCTGTAAAGACCTGTATCCTGAACACTGCCACTCTGTCTCGAATAGCGGGCCTCAAACCCCTCTCGAACCGTTTCGCACGAAACTCATCAGTAAGTACAATCTCTTGTGCAAACCTGGAGAGTCTAGTAAACTCAGCCTCGTACTCAAGCACTATCATCGTGCCCTGTGTCAAAAACAGGAAGTCCTCTCTGTAGCGATCCCTCAAAGTCGCTGAAAAGTATTTCTCCAGAAAGACCTTCGTGAATGCATCCCAGGTGCCTGCCACTGTGGTCTTGGCGAACTTCCACCACATAAGAGCACTCCCTCTCAGCTGGAAGGCGGCACAAATAACCCTCAGATCATCTTCCTTAATTTCAAGCAAATCAAGGATCCTGGTAACCAACTCCAGCAACTAAGTGGCAACCGTGGGATTGGGATCCCTAGAAAATGTAGAAGGGTCTAGACGAAAAAATTCACGCATTGCAGCCCTCGCCCTAGGCTTAGGTACACTCTCCCTACCCCTAGTGGCCTCAGCTAGTTACCGGATGGAGTCGACCATCTCACGCAACAGATCTCCCTCAGCAATAGGTCCTTGGGGTGCATTAGCATCCCCAATATTTGGGACTGGGACATCCCTTTGGCCAGAATCACGGCTACGGCCTCGACCTCGGCCTCGTCCTCCCCGCGTGGACATTACTCTATACGAAAGAAACACAATAGGATAAGAATCCATACAACATGTTACTACTAACGTAAAAGACAAATAAGCATGCTAACACATAGCCACGTAATATCATGTCAACACATCTCACTTACCGAGGAGAACTAACAAGAAAGACTCGTCCATCTGGTTAGCCTACCTAGATTCCTTGTTAGAAATCACATCCGCGAAATGTGTCTCTAACATGGCTCCCAAGTTTGTTAATCCAAACGCCCAAAAGCAAGACTAATCAATCCTAAGGTCCAACCTCCATACCCACATATGCACCACAAGTAATCATGCTATCTTAGGAAAATGCGGTAACACATGCAATCAAGCACACATACATTCTCACAAGAAGATGTATCCTCTTTCCCATGGCTCATATGTATTCGAACCCGGAGCTCTGATACCAAGTTGTCACGTCCCAACATCAGGGTCACGCGAAAACCCACCAAAACCATTTAAGAAAATAAGGTTTTGCAGCTGAATATCAAAATATACAACATTTGGATAAAAGACTTCCCAAGTTTAACTCTCATAAACAGAAAACATACAATCTCATACATGAATAAGCATATCGCCAAAGGGCATACAAAACCAGCCTCAACAAGCGTCACATGTGTAAGTACATGTCTCAAAAAGGGAAAACTATAGCTAGTCTTCCATCTCCTCTGCACTTGGCCAACTCCATGTGCTCACCTGAAAAAAGTTTTACAGCAAAAACAAATCCCACATCGTGAGCCAAAGCCCAATAGAAAAAAAGAAACTGTAAACTGTAATACAGGTTATGCAATCATAAGGTGGGAGCTAACTCGACCACAAAAGGTCAAAACAAGTTTTTCTCTCAAAAATCATCAGTTTTCCATCCTTGAAAACTACCATTTCCATGCTTGAAACTATGCATATAATCCTGACAGATATCATGCCACAGTTAAGGGAAAGTAGTAAAGCACAACATTCTTCACTCGGGACATGCAGCTAAGGAGACACAATAAAATGCAATCCTATGTACTGACTCTGTCAACTCAAGACAAAGGCAACAACTAGAGACTCTCGTCCATTATCCTAGGCCCATAGGCTTGGTAATGACAAGTTCTATACGGAGTCACAGCAACGTAACTGCTCAATTTACGGGTCAAGCCTTAGGGTCCAGAGCACCCACCATCCACTCAATTTACGGGTTTCAACCCGAAGGTACAGAGCACCTACTGCTTAATTTAGGGGACCTGAGCCTAAGGGTACAAAGCACCCAATCACTCAATTTATAGGGACTAACCCAAAGGTACAGAGCACCTGCGCTGCGCACGTTTCTGGACTTACACCAAGGAGAAATGGAAGCCCAACTCAACCAAATCCACTACCACGGTACATCAATAGATAAATATTTCAAAACCAACCCACAAAAAAATATACAACACTTGTATATAAAAGAGATCCCATCCATGAACGATGGAGATCAAACAACATGTGTAAAAAAAACATATTTTCACCCAAAACGTTTTAGAAGTTGAGACTCAACCATAAGGGCTACCTCTAAACCTTCAACAAACACATTTTTCGAAAACTCCATTTTCAAACCATCCTTTTGAAAATCTCCGATAACCCTTTTTGAAACCATAAAATCTCATAAAAACCTCGAATAAACATCCAACGAGGAAAGCTTGAACCAAAACACATAATTTTCCAAAACAGCCCAGGTTTAGTTGACTGGACTCACCCTCCCATCGATTGAAAAACACACTGGAAAAGCGAACCAAAATAGAAGCCATTTCAGTCGACTGACCTCCCAGGTCTAGTCGACTGAACTCATAGGTTCAGTCGACTGAACCAGCCCAGATCACATTTTTGAGCTACGATTTTGGTTTTTAAATCTCATATCAATCCTTAAAAACACCCGTTTTGATACCTAAGAGCATACCCGAGCTCAAGGCTTTCATAAAACCTTGAAAGGAACATCCCTCTTTCGATTTCATCCAACCTAACGCCGAAATTTGATTTTAACCCAAAATTGGATTTGAAACATAAATCACCTTTTCATGCATTTTTGAAAGGTAGAAATATGTAGGATTACATGTAGTACCCTCTAATAGTTATACAGTCTGGGATCCTACCTCGGTGAATTCAAAACTTGACATCTCGATCCACGTGCAGAACTGAGATTCGCTAGAATAAAATTCTGACTGGATGGTTGCGTAGACCACGATGCCAGTACTACAGATCAGCAGTTGGTTTATTAAAAACCAAGCCCTAGGCCCCCGACTAATTAGAGAAAAGGCAGAGAGAAAACTTGAGGAAATTTAGAAGTTAGTTTTTAAAATATCTTTTAGAAAATATCTAAGTCCTGATATTTATAGGCATCCAAAATATCTTCTTTTTTTTTTGAATTCGTACAGTAACTCCCTACAACCTCGGGAACTAACTCCGCATGCTCAGATAAACTTTAACATGCATCAAAACGAGTAAATCATACATCTTTGAAACATATATGCAAAACACATCATATATAAACATAAGTCTCATAAAGAGACAGGTCCGGGTCTCACAATCCAAAATGCCAAGACGCCTTCGATACCGTACGACAGTACCTGCAAAATCCACCTGTTTTAGCTCCTCCTGAACCTAATAGGGTACTGATCCTCTACTTTATCAGTGACTGATTTAGCTATGCGGCTTATGCTGGCATAAGAAGGTGAAACTAGAACTGAAAAGGCAATCTATTACTTAAGCAAGAAGATGAAGATGCCAGAAATACGGTACACACCCCTGGAAAAGAGATGCGGGCTTTGGTTTGAGCTTCCCAAAAATTGAGGCATTATATGCTGTCTTTCACGATAAATATCGTCTCCCGAATTGACCCGTTAAAGTACTTGTTTAAAAAGCCTGCACTGACATGAATGTTGGCTTAATGGTTGCTGTTGTTTTCAGAATTCGACCTCAAATATGTCACCCAGAAGTCAGTCAAGGGCAGAGTAGTGGCAAAATTCCTGGCCGACCAACCAGTTGAGGGAGGTAAAGACAAAAAGTTCTAGTTTCCTGACGAACAGCTGATGAAAGTCGGAGATGACAAATGGACTCTATATTTTGATGGCATGTCCAATTAATATGGCTATGGAATAGGAGTCCTTCTTGTCACTCCTGACGAATCACACGTCCCCTTGTCTTTGAAGCACAATTTTGAAGTTACTAACAATCAGGCTGAGTATGAAGCATGTTTAGTTGGATTGGAGACAGCCTTAGAATTAGGGGTAAGGAAGTTAAAAGTTATCGGAGACTTGGCACTGGTGGTTTCACAAGCAAGAGGAGAATGGAAGGTTAAGGATGTGATATTGATTCTCTACCATCAAGAGCTAAAGAAGCTGATACCATGTTTTGAATCAGTAATCTTCACCCATGTGCCAAGACTGCAGAACAAGTTTGCTGATGCACTTACCACCTTAGCATCCATGATTAACATACCATCCGGGGTCAGAATGAGGCATTTGATAATTGAACAGAAAAGAAAGCCAGCATACGAGACGACGGCCGCAATCGAGAAGAGCACCGACGGACTTCCATGGTATTTTGACATTCAGAACTTCGTGGAGAAAGGAGAATATCCTAAGTTCACCAGCAAAAAGGAAAAAAGGGCGATACGAAGACTAGCTACACAGTTTATCATTTGTGGTGGAAGACTGTACAAACGAGGACGTTCTGGGGTCAATAAGCTATGTGTTAGCTCTAAAGAAGGCCAAGAACTAATGAAAGGAATACACGCAGGAGTCTGTGGGCCACCATGAGTGAAAACATGTTATCTAAGAAAATCCTAGGACAAGGATACTTTTAGATGACAATAGAGACAGACTACATATAGTTCGTGCAGAGGTGTCATAAATGTCAGATTCACGCAAACCTTATGCACGTCCTCCATCTCAATTGTATAACCTGACGTCGCCATGGCCATTTCCAGTATGGGGCATTGATGTAATCGGCAGGGTAACACCGAAAGCATCAAATGGGCACGAGTTCATTTTAGTGGCCATTGACTACTTTACCAAGCAGGTGGAAGTAGCCTCCTACTCAGTATTGAAAGCCTCTCATGTTGCTAAGTTCATCAAGCAAAACATCATTTGTCGGTACGGGGTCCCTCATGAGGTTATCTCGAATAATGGATCGCATTTCCAAGGAGAGGTCATGGATCTTTCCAAAGAGTACCAGATAGTGGCCCACAAGTCATCACCTATCGATCGCAAACCAATGGAGCAGTTGAGGCAGCAAACAAAAACGTCAAGAAGATCCTGTAAAAGACGATCAACTCACATAAGAATTGGCCGAAACATCTATCATTTGCACTCTGGGGATACAAGACGTCGGTTAGAACTTCAACAAGAACTACGCCATACTCTTTAGTGTACGAGATGGAAACCATGCTTCTCATTGAGGTAGAAATTCCTTCGCTAAGGGTGGTGACCGAGGCCAGTATTTCAGAACTAGAATGGCAGAAGAACCGAATGGAAGAGTTATTCTTGCTTGATGAAAAAAGGTTGCAGGCTCTGTTTTATGTACAAGGATACCAAAAGAGGATAGCTCGAGCATTCAATAAGAAGGACAAGACCCAGGATCTCAGAGAAGGAGATCTGGTTCTTAAGAAAATTAGAGCTCTTATCTTTGACCCAAGAGGCAAGTTCAAGCCAAACTAGTCTGGACCATTTCTCATCAAAACCATTATGACCGGTGGTGCAGTCATCATTATGGATTTGGATGACAATGTGTTCTCTACTCCAGTTAACCTCGATCAGCTTAAAAAGTACTATCCTTGAGGTAAAAATAAAGAAAAGATAAAAGCTCGCTGAGTTAAAAATTGAAAAGGCAACTCTGTTAAAAGTTATAACAGCCCGCAAAGCAAAAAACTCAAAAGGGCGACCTTGGCAAAAATTAGGGCATCACAAAAGAAGAGTGTTAGTACCCGAGGGCAAACCGAGCTCGAACTACGTTATGGCCTGATTCCATCTTTTTGAGATATGAAGGCAGCTTCTTTTAAGAAGTCTGGCCACATTCTTTATTTTTAACCATCTTTGAATCTGAGTAAGACCAGTGCAAATTAATTTCTGGATTTTGATAATAAAGTCATTGAATTGGACTGAAAAACTTTGGATAATCTTGAACCTTCTTAAACATAACAGAGGGATTTTCATTACTTTAGCTTGGGGTACAAAGTTTTGAAAATAAGAGGGAGGACGCAAACTCTACAAACAAAATAAAGAGAAAAGCTATGAAATCTTTAAAAAAAGCAGGAGGCCTCAAATCTTCCTCCTTTTTGTTGCCTATTTCCCTTCTTATTTTATCTATTTTCTCCCTATCCTGCATCAGCCATTTCTTGTCATCAGCAAAGAGCTCGAAACACTGCAGCTCCTGCACCTCCATTCATGAACGAGACGGCCAGGCATCTTGATATGAGGCTTAAAATGTGGATAAAATTGAGACGCACAGTGCAGATGAAAATAAATGACCTCAGATACTGGAAAAGATGATCTGACTGTGACCGAACTGTCGTATGATCTGATGAGGATAATAGAAAGTAGTCTGATGCAAACCAATCAGTAAAACACCACGGTGATCCGTGGTAGTCAGAGTTATGGCAGGAATCCGGCATCAGGAGCACTGCCAGGTGATATTTGGGCCAGTCAGGAAAGAGAGATACTGTTGCCAAGCTGCTTCAGTGCTGCATGTTTGATAATAGGGGCGGTAAAGGAAAGCTACAGTGTTGTGCCAATCAGTAGGTGGTTTTTGTACAAAATTCACCTTTTTCATAAGCTAAATCTGAAGTAAAAGTTAGAATAGTAAGAGAAAAGCCTTGCAGTGTGACAAAAGTATGATGAAGAGAAAGGTTTGAGCTTACCTGAAGAAGCAAGGGACTGCCAGCAAAAGTAGTGGTCTCGCCATGATAAACGGGAACGACATCTTGGCCCAATAGTGTCTCGGCTAAGACAACTGGTACAAAGTCCATCTCCATCCACATCTGATCCACGATGTCAACCAGTGCACAACTAACTCGTCCGTCAGAGGGGATGAGAAGATATTAGGCAAGAAGACAGAAGTAAAGGGTATAACGACACTGCAGCTGAAAGTCAAGGTCGCTAAGGTCGCTAATAGGATGGAACCTTTCAATGATCCATGGAATATCAAGGCAATCACCCAATGTCAGAAGAGAAGGTTCCATCCTAGATAGACCACAGAGTTGCATCACCTGCTACCGAGCTGAAAGGAAGAAAGTAGGAACAACAATGAAACCCCGCCGAGTCAGGTTCAAAATAGCAGCAAACTCCTCCACAGTGGGGCATAGCTCTACGAGGCCAAATCGATAGACATGGGACTATGGATCCCATAGTCGAGTAGCAGCTTCCAATAAAGGTCCGTCAATCTTTATCGTCATTAGAGAAAATAAGTAGTTGATACCGGAAGGGGCAAAGTTCAAACGCTCGATATGAGAGAATACCACAATCCATGAAGAAAGGGGACTAGCCATCTGAGTGACGATAACAGAAAATGGGGCCTCCAGGGCTGTATTTATAAAGCATGAAAAGGTTGGAGATAAAAAAAGCAACAAAAAGTACAATGTGACGACCGCCAACTTGAAAGGAATCGTACAATGACATCATCCCTTTGACCAGGCGACCGCAAGGTTGGAAGTGGCGATAGCCATGTTGGATTGTGGCAACCGCCATGTTCAAACATTGCAGGTGTGTATCAGTTTGCAATTTTTGTGGCTTGTGTAAATTTTGAATTTGTATTATGCATCCATGACAGTTTGAGCAGCAAATAAAGGAGAATCATACAATAAATAAATATAAAGCAATAAATGGCACAAAGACCCAAAAATGTATCAAAAAGTGACAGAATGTAGCATAATGTCAACTGAGGCACCTAGGACCAATAACTAGAAAATAGGGGCACGTAAGCCCATAAATGTATCAAGTTGGGGCACGCAGGCCCATGAAAACCAAAATCTATATAAAGTACATGTATCTGAATGTGTCATGAAAATAAATGTAACTGGGGGGAAGCTCTGTCTCTCTCTCTCTATCAATGAAGCCTCGAGCGGACCTAGTGGGAGAAAGGACCGATCTCGTCTGAATTGACGTCCTCGAAGAGCCTCTCAACATCATCGCTATCATCACCATCGCTGCCAGAGGAGGAAGATATGGCTCTGGAGCGACTTCGGGCAAAAGAAATGGATCCTTTGGAGCGAGCACGGGATCCACGGCCTCGAGTTGGGGCTGAGACCAAAGCATGAAAAGCAGCAGGAGCCTGTGGCTAGATGATGACAACAGGCGGTAGTGGAGGCTGTCAAGAAGTAAGACTCAGAACAAGAATAATGAAAGAAAGTGCAGAAAAGTTGAAAGGAGATGTAAGATACTCACTATGGCCACTGGTGTGAAAGTGATGTCGGCTGCTCACATAGTAGCAACCATCTGTAGGATCAGTACCATCAAGCCAGTGACCATCAGCATCGTGCGGTCTAACCAAGCCTGGTCAATCTACAAAGAATAAGAAAGAGCAGTTCAAGAAAACCAGACAAGTAGAATAGTAATTGAAAAAAGGGGGTAGAGTAAAAGACAAACCTAGTCGATCTCAGCCTTAAACTCTGGCGCTGGCAGAACGGGGATCGGCACAAGAAAGGGGAAGCCGTATGCCACAATCTAGATATCCTATGGAATCTCTAGGACCCTCATCCCTCCATCAGCAGCATCAGCAGCAGCAACAGCTCTGGTAGCCTCCGGTGCCCGTCCTCTCCTCCTGCCACCAGGGGCAGCCAGGCCGGATCCTAGTAATCCCAATAAGTGTGCCCAGGCCCAGGCTGTGTAGTCACCCTCCGGCACCAGCAGCTCCGAGGTGTGAGTCCCCACCATCTCTAAGAGGAGGTCGACGTGGCCTAAGAGATCGGTCCGGCGCGTACGGACTAGAGGGACCACCAGTATCCTGAAGTGATCAAGGCCGAGAGACTACGAACCACTCGGTCTCCAAGATAGTACTCCTAACTGAATGGACCCTCTAGTAGGATTTTCCTTGAGGTGAGGTCCTGACTGCGCATCAGGTTTGTGTCGGCCCGATCTTTCACTCCCTCCCAGACATCCCAATGAACCTGTAGAAATTTAAAGTACAGCACAAAGAAATGAACGGTAAGCAGTGGATGCAGTACAGTATGATAATCAGTATATAGAACAGAGAGCATAAATGATTGGTCAATAAGTATAGTGCAGCGTAGTGAATAGTACAGTGAACAGTATAATGCAGAGAGTAATGTACAGTGCAGTAAACAGTAAAATGATACTTGGTCAGGGGCCAGCCGGTCTAGTAATACTCAAAATCGATCGATGTCCTTCCCCCCATCCTTCTTTCCCTTCAGGCCTCAGGACCACCGGGCTGCTCGGAGAATGACTAGAGGGTCTACCGAGGAGTTCGCTGGGACGTGAAGCCCGAGGAACTCATAAATCCATAGTTGTAAAAGAAAGATGTCAGTAAGCATATAACATATAAGAGAGAATAAGAATGAATAAAAAAATACAGAAACTAAATCATACCTCCCAGACTCTCCAGTATCCCCCAATGTTGAGTGCCTGGGAGAACTGGTTAGAGTCTGCATAAAGCCGTAGAGGGAGGCGAGAGCAGCTCCTCCCTAGTCATATTAAGCAACCCGATCAAGAATAGCCAAGGCGCCCAGGTAGTGCAAATGAACGGTGTTCTCCTTGTTCGAAAATAATGAGGTACCGAATATATACATCAGAAATCCTCGGGTGACCCACTCGAAGTGGCGGGGCTCGGTGCAGTGGAAGTGTCTAAAGCGCTCGAAGAACTACGTATATCTGACGCGGTCTCTATCCATCTGTGTGGGGATAGCTCTGAGAAAATGCATCAGTGCGTCGGTAGAGCGGGCAACGGACGAGTCAAATGGGATGGGAGCTCTTCCTACCCATATACCAGTAATAAGTGAGAAATCAAGAGGCGTCAGTGTAGCCTCAAAATTGGTGAAGTGAAAGGTGTTGGTGGTATCCCACCACCACTCGGCCGAGTCGTTGCTCGTCCTATCCAGAAGGGGTATAAATCGAGCAAAGTTGGAGGCGTCAATATAAGCCCAACTGGGAGCAGGGAGGGTGTCATGCCACTCTAACACCTCCCCGGAGGTAGAACCTCTGAAGCCTCTGATGTAATGGCCAGCTTAAAAAAAGAAGAGAAGCAAAAAATATATAAAGAACACATCAAGCAAGAGATATGCAGAAAATGGCTCAAAGCAATGAAAACCATAGGTTCGTGCCTGTGAGACTACCCTTCGGTTCTGTCAAGCCCTAAAGATTAGGCACCCTAAGCCCTGGTGTGCCAGGAAAATCCCTCAAGCTCTAAAGATTAGGCACCTTAAGCCTTGGTGAGCCAAGAAAATCTCTTAAGCCCTAGAAGACTAGGCACCCTTAGCCCTGGTATGCCAGGAAAATCTTTTAAGCCCTAAAGATTATGTACCCTAAGCCCTGGTGCGTCAGGAAATTCTTTTAAGCCCTAAAGATTAGACACCCTAAGCCCTGGTGCGCCAGGAAAATCTCTCAAGCCCTAAAGATTAGGCACCCCAAGCCCTGGTGCACTAGGTAAATCTTGCACGTCCTAGCAAAAGACTAGGAATCCTAAGCCCTGGTGTGCCAGATAAATCTCTGAAACCCTAAAGATTAGGCACTCTAAGCCTTGGTACGCCAGGCAAATCTCTTAAGCCCTAAGCCTTGGTACGCCAGAAAAATCTCTCAAGCATTAAAGATTAGGTACCCTAAGCCCTGGTACACTAGGAAAATCTCTCAAACCCTAAAGATTAGGCACCCCAAGCTCTGGTGTGCCAGGCAAATCTTGTACATCCTAGTGGAAGACTAGGAACCCTAAGCCCTGGTGCACCAGAAAAATCTCCCTAACCCTAGGTTCGTGTGTAAGTAACGATTCTTTAGTTTTTGTACGTCCTTGTAGAAGACTAGGAACTCTAAGCCCTGGTGCGCCAAGCAAATCCTCCTAACCCTAGGTTCGTATGTGAGTGACAATCCTTTGGTTTCTGCATGTCTTAGTAGAAGATTAGGAACCCTAAGCCCTGGTGCACCAGGCAAACCCAGCACGTCCTAGTAGAAGACTAGGAACCTAAGCCCTGGTGCACCAGGCAAACCCAGCAAACCCAGCACATCCTAGTAGAAGACTAGGAACCTAAGCCCTGGTGCACCAGGAAAATCTCTATCACGTCCTAGTAGAAGACTAAGAATCCTAAGCCCTGGTGCACCAGGCAAACTAGCACGTCCTAGTAGAAGACTAAGAACCCTAATTCCTGGTGCACCAAGCAAATCTCTATCATTTTGTGTTAATAAAAATAAATAAATAATAAAAAAACTCCCCTTTCAATTTTACAATAATGCCCTCTTGAGATTTTTCCAAAAAAATTTGTCCCTAATTTTTAGAAGTTTTTGCAAAAGTTTGCCCTAATTTTCTAAAAATTTTCCTTAATTTTCAAGGATTTTCGAAAAAAATTTCCTAAATTTTTAAAGATTTTTTTGAAATTTTTTGAAAAATTTACCTTGATTTTCTAAGATATTTGAAAAATTTTCCTTAATTTTTTAAGAACTTTTGAAAATTTTCCCTTTAAATTTTCTACGATTTGTTTTTTTTTTTAAAAAAAATTTCCTTAGATTTTAGGATTTTCGACAAAATTTCCTTTAGTTGTTAGGAATTTCTTTTGAAAAAAAAAGAACAAATTTCTCCTCTTAGTTTTTATGCCCCAAAAACAAAAATAAAAATTGCCCCTTAGATTTTTATGTTTAGTTGCAAAAATAAAAATAGAAAACCCATCCCTTGGTTTTTTATGTTTTTCCTAAAAATAAAAATAAAAAAAAGTCAAAGCCCTTTATTTTTATAATTTTTGCTAAAATATTCGCTCTCTATTGTTTGCATCTAAACCCTAGCCCTAGTGTTCCTACTGTATTAAACTCCATTGCACAGGTACCTAAGTTAAGATTTTCAGTTTGATATCCAAGATTGATATGATTACAGATCTCAAGCATTACACAGCAGTCATCATAGGTATCAAAATAAATCATCATCATCAAATCATATCACATCATCATCATATCACAGAGGGGATCCTAGACATTTGTTTATGTTTAATATATATCATATAAACATGCTTGGATTTTGAAATAATAAAGTTAGGGAACTTACCGATGGACGCTGCCGAGAAATATGCTGATCGGGCTCTCGGAGAAGGACATCAGCAGCAACGGAGTCGGTAGGAGGCTCGTATCGCCTCATCCCACCCAGAAGCAAGCAGTGGGTGATCGGAGCATATGTGTGTGCATCGAAGGGCGCTGGGTGGCACTCCCTAGCATTGAGATCGAGGAAATCGATCATCTCGACCTCAGCAGCAACGTCTGCAGTTGCCCGTGCCTCCTCCTCAGCAGTACGGCGAGAGGCACGCTCCGCCTTAAACACGAGGGCATCCATCGCACCCAGCGCAGTGGAAGGCTGAGTGGTGATGACCCCGCTAGCGAAAAGGCTAGAGGTCGTGCCTCCTAGAGTTCCCATGACAGAGCTCTCACTCGTGGATGAGCCTTGGATGGCTCCTGCGATATCCTCAAGGTTGCCGTGACCCGCCATAACAAGAAAAGCAAGAAGTAAAAGGCACGAAAGCTAAAGGATGAGAGGAAGGCAGAAAGGAGTTTGAGAGAGGTTTGGGAGTGAAGGGAGCTAGAGAGAGAGTGAGTATGTGAAGAATGACCCAACCCACGCGACCTAGGAAACCATATACGCGCATGGAAGTGGCGGTCGCCACCTTCCATTGTAGCGACCGCCAGGTTTTTCAAACGCCACGTGACAACTGCTATGTTAGAGGGGTTTGGGCTTGGCGACCGCCAACATGTCAAACGTCACATCGCACCTAGACCTGACGCCTGCCAGGTCAGTAGGTCTATGAGACCCTGAACCTTTTAATTTTGAGTTATTTTTATACTTGATGCTTTTATTCCAGTATATGATAGCATCGATGCATGATTTATGCTTTACAGTTGTAGAAAAGCATGTGTAAATGTGTTTTGTGTTTTCCCAGACCTTGGTTAGGTGGGTTGGGTTGGTTTTTGAGCCTTGAAACCATAACAAAAACTAGTAGGCTTCTGCTCAAGGGTTCAGTCGACTGAGGGGGTTCATTCGGTCGACTGAACTCCTTGGTTCGGTCGACTGAACTGAAGCGGTGCACTTTTTTCTAGGAGCTTAGTCGATTGAAGTGCTCTCTTCAGTGGACTGAATAGCCTTTTTGACGCGCTTATAAGAGGTTCCAGGGGCTGGAGTGTTTGGAAAGGCTTTCTTAAGAGCTAAGTTTCCATTTTCTCCTCCTTCTCTCTATATTTGAGGGCCCGGGGCTTGGTTTGTTGTTGATTCTTTTGTGGATCCTTGTTATCGGGGCCGAAGGCTTCGCATCCATCCTAACGGATTCTGGTTCTAATGCCGTTCAATTTTGAGATGTCGAGTTTTTGACTCTCTGAGGTAGGATTCTAGACCTACTACTATTGTAAGAGTGTTATATGCAGTTATACTTGCTTTCACCAGGTAGAAATGCATGAAATGTTGTTTACATGTCTTAAACCGTGGTTTTTGGGTAAAAGTGGGTTTTTACGCCTTTTTCTCGGTTGTATACATGTTTTAGGTACGTGGTATCCGTAGTTTTCAAAAGGAAGTTTCAAAACGCTGATTTGTGAAATCGGGTGAAAAACGTCTTTTTGGAGGTTTGGAGCTAACCCACGGTGTTGAGTCTCACCTTTTTACATGTTTTGTTGGAAATAGTTTTAGATCTCCATTTTGATGGATCTCTTTTACACATGTAGTGTATAAACTATTTTATGGGTTTCGTAGTTGAGCTACGGTGGGTTTTTAAATGTTATCCATAGATGTACCGTGACATAGTGTGATTTGAGTTGGCTTCTATTGCTCCTTGGTGTAAGTCCAAAAACGTGCGCAGAGTGGGTTCGCTACGGTCCCTCGGGTTAATCCCTATAAACGTGGTTTGGTTATGTTTCGTCCATCGGTCGTGGCAAACCGTAAAGAAACAAGTGTGTGATTTGGGTGCTTTTCCATCGGTCAAGAAAATTCGTAAAGAAGTCAATTTCCTCTGTGAATGGGGTTATTGTTGTAACTCCGTATAGAACTTGTCATTACTAAACCTACGGGTCGAGGGTAATGGATGAAAGTCTACAGTTGTTACCTTTATCGATGCGACAGAGTCGGTACATAGGATTTCATTTATATCTTTTCTCCTCGGCTGTGTGGCCTGAGTGGAGCTTACTGTTTTATTTACAGATTTTCCTTAACTGTGGCATGATATCTGTTAGGATAATATACATAGTTTGAAGGATGAAAAAAAATGTGGGGTTTTATGAGATAAAACCTTTTTGAGACTCGGGTTAGTCTGATGGAAAACTTATGATTTTGGAAGAAAAATCTTTTTGGCTCCTGTGGTTGATCCCGTGTGTGTGTAATTGCATAGCCTGCCTTATAGTTTTATTGTCTATATTCTATTGGGCTTCAGAGTGAGCATGAGGAGTTGACCTAGTTGCAGCGGTGATGGAAGACTTGCTATAGTTTTCCCTTTTTGAGACATGTACTTACACATGTGACGTCTGTTGAGGGTGGTTTTATACGCCTTTTGGCGATATGTTTATTCATGTATGAGATGCATGCTTTCAGTTTATGAGAGTTGAACTGTGGGGACTTTTATCCAAATGTTGTATATTTTAATTATCAACTGTGAAACCTATTTTTTTAAATGGGTGTTTTGGTGGGCTTTCGCGTGACTCGGATGTTTGGGGCGTGACGACTTGGTATCAGAGCTCTGGGTTTGAATACCTATGAGCCATGGGAAAGAGGGTACATCACCTTGTGAGGATGTATGTGTGCTTGATTGCATGTGTTCAAGAGTTTTCTTACATAAGCATGATAGCCTGTTCAGCATGATGATTGTGTATACGTGGGTATGGAGGTTGTACCTTAGGATCGATTAGTCTTGCTTTCGGGCGTTTGGATTAATATACTTGGGAGCCATGTTATAGACGCGTTTCGCGGACGTGATTTCTAGCAAGGAATCTGAGTACGTTGTTTAGAGTGACGAGTCTTTCTTGTTGGTTCACCTCGATATGTGAGATGTGATACTTGATATTACATGGCTATGTGTTAGCATGCTTATCTGTCTTTTACGTTAGCAATAACATGTTGTATGGATTCTGATCCTGTTTTGTTACTTCGTATAGTGTTATGTCCACGCGGGGAGGACGAGGCCGAGGTCGAGGCCGTGGCTATGGTTCTGGCCGAAGGGACGTTCTAGTCCCAGATGTTGGGGATGCTAATGCACCCCAAGGACCTATTGCTGAGGGAGATCTGTTGCATGAGATCGTCGGCACCATCCGGTAACTGGCTGAGGCCTCTAGGGGGAGAGAGACCATACCTGAGCCAAGGGTGACGGTTGCGATGCGTGAGTTTCGCCTTCTGGACCCTCTTACCTTTTATGGGGATCCCAATCCCACGGTTGCCACTAAGTGGCTGGAGTTGGTTACCAGGATTCTGGATTCGCTTTAGATTGAGGAAGATGATCTGAGGGTTATATGTACCGCCTTCCAGCTGAGAGAGAGTGCTCATATGTGCTGGAAGTTCGCCAAGACCACAGTGGCAGGCACCTGGGATGCATTCACGAAGGTATTTCTAGAGAAATACTTTCCAGCGACCTTGAGGGATCGCTACAGAGAGGACTTCCTATTTCTGACGCAGGGGACGATGACAGTGATTGAGTATGAGGCTAAGTTTACTAGCCTATCTCAGTTTGCACAGGAGATCATACCTACTGACGAGTTTCGTGCGAAACAGTTTGAGAGGGGTTTGAGGCCCGCTATTCGAGACAAAGTGGCAGCACTAAGGCTGCAGGTTTTCACAGAGTTAGTGGAGACCGCCATGAAGGTTGAGAATACTCTGAATGAGACACGTCGAGACAGAGATAGTCGGGGACAGTAGGACAGAGGACATGCCCAGTTCCGAGGACGCAGGGACAAGCGTCAGCGGACATTTGGTCCGAGTTCTTATTCGGTGGGGTCTTATCAGCCACAGTCTTCTACATCTACTCATCCCGTAGCCTCAATGGGAAGGTCAAATCAGAGGGAGATTGTTTGTCATAGATGCCAGCGGCCGCGGCATCGTGCGGAAGAGTGTCGGAGTGCGGCACCTGTTCAGACTCAATTACAATCGCAGGCACCCGGAAGAGGGCCACCAGTCTGTTTTGAGTGTGGGCAGTCTGGGCATATCGGGAGGAACCGTCCTCGAGGAGGGAGCTTTTAGAGCACAGCGGGAGCACCGGCTCTTTCATCAGGCCAGAGGAGAGATGTATTCACAGCCTAGAGCTCAAACGTCCCATTTTGCAGAGGGAAAAGCTTCAGTGCAGTCGGGCAGGCAGTCGGCCGTGCAGGATTACAGTAGGCCGGCCAGAGCTTATGTTCTTGCAGATCCCAGTTCTTCCAGAGCACCGATTGTGCCCGATGCTGCTGCTACCACCTCCGTGATCAGAGGTACTCTTCTAGTCTTCAAATCATAGGCCAGTGTTCTTATCGACACTGGAGCATCACATTCATTTATATCTTTAGCTTTCGCATCTGCTTTGGGGTTGGAAATGGACTGGTTGGATAGTACCATGTGCGTGGAAACCTCAATGAGTGGGAGTACGAAGTTGAGTCTCGTCTGTAGATCCTGCGTGTTGGAGGTAGTCGGTCGTTGTATAGAGTTTGACCTTGTTATCCTAGACATGACCGCGTTTGATGTCATCCTAGGGATGGACTGGCTGACCACCTATCATGCCTTCATTAATTGCGATCAAAGGAGGGTGATGATTTGTACCTCAGTGGTAGATTGCCTTTGTTTTGTGGGAGACCGAGATGAGGGTTTGAGGTCTATGCCAAGTGTTGTGTGGAACCAGGGCAACTTGGGTTCCCTTTTTACAGCCCTTATGTTGGATGAGGTAGTTGGGGATCGAGGAGAGTTACCTTCGGTGGTATGCGACTATCCTGATGTCTTTCCTGTTGATCTGTTTGAGTTACCACCGAGCCGGGAGGTAGAGTTCTCTATTGACTTAGTTCCCAGAGCTGCTCCCATATCTATAATCGTCCCATCGCTTTGCACCTGCTGAGTTGCGTGAACTCAAGGTGCAGTTACAGGAGTTGCTAGATAGAGGGTTTATATGTCCAAGTACTTCTCCGTGGGGAGCTCCTACTCTTTTTGCGAAGAAGAAGGATGGATCGTTGCGTTTGTGTATTAACTACAGGAAACTAAATCAGGTGACAGTGAAGAACAGGTACACGATGCAAAGGATAGATGATTTTTTCGACCAGCTGAAGGGCTCAAGTTGTTTCTCAAAGATTGACTTGAGATCATAATACCACCAGTTGTGGATTAGATACGAGGACATAGCGAATACCGCCTTCTAGACTCGCTATGGTCACTATGAGTTTCTGGTTATGCCGTTCGGCCTGATGAACGCACCTGCTACGTTCATGAGTTTGATGAACCAAATCTTTCATCTTTATCTGGATAGTTTTGTAGTAGTAATTGTGGATGATATTCTGATATATTCACCTACTAGAGAGGCGCATGAGGATCACCTGCGGATTGTACTACAGACTTTGAGAGAGCATCGCCTGTATGCGAAGTTTGAGAAGTGCGAGTTTTGCATGATTGAGGTGAGATTTTTGGGACACGTAGTGTCGGTAGACGGGATAGCTGTGGATTCGTCAAAGAAAGATGCTGTGACCGGTTGGGAGCGACCGTAAAGTGTCTTTGAGATACGTAATTTTTTTGGTCTAGCGGGCTATTATCGACAGTTCATGAAGGACTTTGCTTGACTTGCTGCACCGATGACGCACCTGACACGGAAAGGAGTTGTGTTTGCTTGGAGTGAGTCCTGTGAGTCAGCTTTCCAGGAGCTGAAGACGAGGCTGACTAGTCGTCCAGTGTTGATCATTCTAGAGCGAGGCTTGGGATATACTGTGTACTGTGATGCATCACATGACAATCTTGGATGTGTTTTGATGCAAGAGGGTAAGGTTGCAGCCTACAGTTCCCGACAGTTGAAGACGCACGAACGGAACTACCTCACACAAGATTTGGAGTTGGCAGCCGTGGTCTTCGCCTTGAAGACATGGCATCACTATTTGTATGGTGAGCATTTCGAGGTTTTCTCTGATCACAAGAGCTTAAAATAGTTATTTTTGCAGAAGGATCTGAACTTATGCCAACGGCGGTGGATGGAGCTGTTGGAGGATTATGATTTTGATTTGCAGTACCATATAGGGAAGGCCAACGTTATGGCAGATGCGCTCAGTAGGAGATCTCACGGGTCGTTAGCTTCTGTGGCTATACGTGAGTGGGACATACTTGTAGATGTTGGGGAGTTTGATTTGTGCCTCAAGGAGATTGAGACGGGTGCCACCTTATTTTCTATAGTTACTCGACCAGCGTTGATAGCACTTGTACTAGAGGTCCAGCAGATGGATCAGGAGGCTCAGATGATATGAGACCGCGTTGCTAGTGGCGAGGATACAGCAGGATGGATTGTGGATTCTGATCAGAGTCTGAGGTTGACAGGAAGGTTGTTTGTGCCAGAGTCATGCCGAGCTGATCTATTACGTGAGTGCCATCATTTTCATCTTGCTGTGAATCCTGGAGGCACGAAGATGTATCATGACCTACGTCCTCAGTTTTATTGGACAGGGATGAAGAGAGACGTGATCCAGTTTGTTTCTCGATGCCTTACCTGTCAGCAGGCAAAGGCGGAACACCAGAGGCCTATAGGATTTCTACAGTCACTGCCTATATCGGAGTGGAAGTGGGAGCATGTCGTGATGGACTTTATGTCAGGACTTCCTCGGTCACCTAGGGGATAGGACGCCGTGTGGGTTGTGGTTGATAGCTTGATGAAGTCTGCACACTTTCTCTCCATCCGAGTGAGGATTCAGTGGAATGACTGAGTAGCTTGTACGTAAGGGAGGTAGTCAGATTGCATGGAGTGCCAGTGTCTATTGTTTCAGACCGAGACTCGTGCTTCACATCGCGCTTTTGGTAGAGTTTTCAGAAGGCTTTAGGGACGAACTTGATGTTCAGTACTGTCTTTCACCCCCAGACGGATGGTCAGTCTGAGAGGACTATACAGATTTTGGACGATATGCTGAGGTCATGTGTTCTTGATTTCAGAGGTTCGTGGGAGGATCATCTACCGTTGGCAGAGTTTGCATACAACAACAACTATTAGTCTAGTATTGGGATGGCACCGTATGGGACTTTATATGGTAGACCGTGTAGATCCCCCATATGTTGGACAGATGTGGGAGAGACCACAGTCTTGGGACCTGACATGGTGCGAGAGGCGACAGAGAAGGTTGCTATGATTCGCCTGCGCCTACTGACAGCGCAGAGCCGGCATAAGAGTTATGCAGATCAGAGGAGGCAACCTTTAGAGTTTGCAGTGGAGGATCATGTGTTCTTGAAAGTCTCACCACATAGAGGTTTGATGACGTTTGGTCGTAGTGGGAAGTGTTAGAAATGTATATTGATAGTCATGCTTTTTATGTATTTTATTATGGATCCCTGGCATATTACTAAGAAACATTTGAGATGATTTTGCACTTACGATTTCATATTTATATTTGTGATGTATGAATGCATAGTTTGTATATTATGTCCAGTATTTGACTTGGTGCGTGCTGCACGGAAAATTGGGTCAAAGGTTCTGACAGATTATACAAGTAGGCTCACAATCGCAATGGAACCGGACATTCCATTGGTACGATT